>MU770005.1:110708-120802 GCA_026770625.1 Nicotiana glauca | reverse complement strand
TATATATATATATATATATATATATATATATATATATATATATATATATATATATATATATATATATATATATATATATATATATATATATGACCATTCATTCATACCCAACCATCAACCTTCTTAATCAACTCATTTCACAATCTCTACAACCAGCACAACCTAGGTTAGGCGCTTATGGCTTTCAATCATCATCCTATTAGTTCTAATGTATCTATCATACATAAATAATCACCATAGAGTAGTTAGAGATGATAGACATACCTCTTGTAGTAAGAATTTTAAGAATCCCCACTTGTGGTGTTATTGATAAATTCAAGGATTTAAATGGAAATCTATAGATTTTCAAGATCAATCCATGTTAATATAAGTGTTTAAGAGTAGTAATCAACTCAAAATACTCCAAAAATCTTACCTTGGATCATAGAAATAAAGAGTGGGACGGATTCCTCTTGAGAGAGCAAGCCCTTGCTCCAAAAATGACTTGGGAACCCTCTAGACCCGGTCTTGGGGTATTTAAAGGTCTCCTACCAGCGTGTTCGCGCATGGGAGGCAGAATACTTCGCAAATTGCGCGTCTTCGCACTAGTGGTCGCGCTAGTGACACCTGCCGAGTAAAATGGTCATAACTTTTTGTATACACCTCCAAATGACGAACGGTTTGTTGCGTTGGAAACTAGACTCACAGGATTTAATTTGATAGGTTGTTCATCATACAACTCCTTATATAACTGGAGATATGATCGTCCAAAGTGAGGTCTTGTGCGCACTCATTTACAACTTTCGTCTAATATGAAATTTTCCAACTTGGCTTAGACTTAGGCCTCTCCTTAGACCCCAATTCACTTATAATAAGGCTTATACACTTATTACCATATCCAATTGATATCCATTATATCATTAATCCTCATTTTCACACAAAATAAAATAATTAGCCTATCTTGGCACCTCGAAATCTTAAATTACTTAGCAAAAATTTTCCGAGACTTTACAATATCACTCTCCTGTAGGAATAGTAGTCCTAAGTGCCTATGGGACTGATAAGAATGGGACGGGTAATAGCATGCAATAGTGGTCTAGACCAATCCGCGCTTTAGTGCCTTAACGGGGTGGGAAAGGTAGATATGGATATGATGACCGGTGTGCTAATATCACGTGTAGCCCCTCTTTTGAGGAGTTATTACCGGGTATTGCATTGATGTGATCCATATTACAAATAAACCTAGGACCTCCCTCTCCTCTTTCTTTTCCTTTAAATACTTACAGAATTGTAACTTCTTTTCAAAATTAGCCTTTTAATGTTTGCTCTTTTTTTTCAAACTTTGTTTTACTTTCAAACATTCGCGTATTAAAATCATCTCTTATTTGAGCCTTATCCATTTACATGTTAATTGCACCAAATTCACAAAGAACTGTCTGGCCGGTAACCACACTAGTGGATCCTGAGGGGTGCCTAACACCTTCCCTTTAGGATAATTTTAAGCTCTTACCCTATCTCTAGTTATCAAGCAAACTTAGAAGTGAACCTTGTAGGTGTCCTAATGCACTATAAATCATTAGGTGGCGATTCTTCAGATGAAAAACCCAGTTTCCAAAAGGAACGAGTTGCCCTATACCCAAAATATCATAAACCCGATCTCCCGATGCAAAGAGGAAAAAAAGGGGGTGCGACATCCGCATCTGCGGTCACTGGGCCACATTTGCGGTTCCGCATCTACGGCTTCCCAACCGCATCTGTGGTCTGATGCCTTGGCCCTCTTTCGCTTCTGCGATTACCAAGTCATTTTAGCGGCATCGCACCTGCGGTCCAACATCCGTAGGTATGAAAACAACATGTTCAGCACATCAGAAATTTGCCTAAGTCCGAATTCAAATCCGTTAAGCATCTGAAACTCACCCGAGGCGCCCGGGACTTCAACCAAACATATCAACCAATCTTAAAATATCATACGAACTTAGTCGAGCCCTCAAATCATATCAAAGAACGCTAAAACCACGAATCACCCTCCAATCCAAACCTAATGAACTTGAATTTCCAAAATTCTACAACCGATGCCGAAACCAACCAAAACATGTCCGATTGACCCTAAATTTTTGCACACAAGTCATTCAATACTACGGACATACTCCGAATTTCGCAATTGTATTCTGACCCCGATATCAAAATTCCACTATCGGCCCGAAATTCCAAAAATTTAACTTTCGCCATTTCAAGCCTAAATAAGCTATAGACCTCCAAAACACAATTCGGACATGGCCCTAAGCCCGAAATCACCCAACAGACCTAACAAAATTGTCGGAATTTTATTCTGAAACCGTCTTCATACTACATTGTCCAAATTCTAAGACTTAAGCTCTCATTTAGGGACTAAATGTCCCAAAATACTCCGAAACTCAAGATGAACCATCCCGGTAAATCAGAATAACAGAAATATACACAGGGAAAGCAGTTAATAGGGGATTGGGGCGTTAATTTTCAAAACGATCGATCGGGCCGTTACATGAACATACAAATTAAGTGAAAACCACTATAAATTAGTCATCTCCCTACTCATTAAGGTTACCACCTTTTTATGTTCTTCTTTTTCATCATTAAATGTAACAAAAGCTAGGGTAAGGGGCGAGAAACCAATTTCAGTAAATACTTCCGCTTACAATAATGGCTTTCCCTTCATGCATGTTAAGAATATCATGTTCAATATTCTGGTACGCATTTTATGTTTACAACATCTTCTTTGTCTCTCCCTCTTGCTGCTTCCCAAACTCCTCCGTAAATATTACATAAAGTTCGAGCTGAGTGTGATAATAAATAGGGTATCGTGAATATCTCAAAGGCACCGACAAATATGCAAAATCAAGATTTAAGTCTCCCATAAGAATTATTTATTATTATTATTGTTTACCCTAAAATTAGATAACAATTAAATTTATACACGGTTTTAAGGATACATGATATAATTTGGCACAGATTAAGAAGAATAGATTAGTATTGAGATAAACAATTAAAGAATAAATGCAAACCGAATGAATTGAACAGCCTTGGCCCTCGAGTTCGGTCACTCTTGAACCAAAATATGTTTCAACTAGCTTATGAATAAAATAACATGATAATAAAATCTAAAAAATGACAGTTTATTACTTTGTATTGCGTGAATATGATGTGTTTACAAATGATCAGACTCCTTTTAAATAGTAGAGGAGTCCTACTCTAAGTACAATTCTATATGAGGTAAGAAATCCCATGATTGGCTAATTAATCGACCTCTTCTTGATACTGTGGGGATTCGCGTCGTGATCCTCGCCCGATTGCGGATATTTTATCTTTTTGTTATTCAACTCGGTAAGCTTCACTCAATCTTATCTTGTTCGGTCTCGATCTTAATCGGTTTCAGTCTTAATCGGTCTCAAGGCCACGAGCTTGTAAACTTAACCTTGCATCATAGTTCGATATAACTTTTCAATTTCGATCAATCACACAAAAAGGGCAAGCACGAATTTGACCGTATACAATTATCTTAATAGAAAAATATTTATTGTTCTTTAAAGGCATAATTTTATTGTCGCTAAATTCTCAAATAAAAATTAAATGATTTATATTTTAAATTCTACTTCTACTAATAATGTAAAATTAAGTTAAGCCATTTGATGAGAAATAAATTTTTTAGAAGTGTGTGTGTGTTTATGCATGGTGTTAGAAAAAAGCATTATACTTTTCTCTAATTAAAGAAGAAGATGCATTTATTTCTTATGAAAAAAATTAATAAAATTAAGTGGAATAGGAAATTAATCAAACTAATAAAATTCTAAGCCCTCAAAATAAAAACTCTTCCGATATGTAATGGCATAATGCTTTACCAAGCACTAACTCTCGTTGGTGAGCTTATTGTGCACAGTGCACTAATTCTATAAATTCCTGCTGACAAAATGAATTAAAAAAGGAAATTCCAATACATAATTTTTTTTTTTTTTGGGTAGAAAAGATAATTATATTATTAGTTAAAGAGCCCTTGTTTTCCCTCAATTAACATCGTACTCGGTCAGCAACGGCTACCGTCACACTGCCTAAAACTTTGGGAAAATCACAGAGTGCCTACAGTTTGTCTGAACTTGTCACTTGAGTGCCTCCAGTTTTATACAGTTTCCATATTCATAAATTTGGAAGAGGGAAAAAAAAATACCCCAATTCCAAGTTCATTTTTCTGCTCTTCTTTCACAGGTAAATGGTTATATTTCCGGCCATTATTCTTTTGCTCTTTTTTAAAAGATCTCTTGATCGTTTAATTTCTTAATGAGGGGTAATATAAATTTGCATTCTTGTTTTACCTGTCTATTAGCTTTCTTCAAAATGTGTTCAAATGATTGTTTCTTGCTTTATGTGCATGTTTCTGCGTTTCCTGTTCCTGCCAATGTTGATAAAAACTGCACAAATCCCTTCAATTTCTGAGTGAGTTCACATGAAATGTAGCAACTAGAGTCAGGAGCGGAGCTAGCCCTCTGCTTACGGGTTTGGTCGAACCCAGTAGTTTTTTAACAGATTCTATATTTTTCTAGTGAAATTCATGGAATATGTACAAATTATTATTTTAGAACCCATTAACTTAAATCAACTAGAATCCCGAACCCATAAGTTTCAAATCCTGACTCCGCTTTTGACTAGAGTTTGTAAAAGTGCTCACCTTTGGCAAATTTAAAGGACTAAAACTGCTCAGGGATATAGTTAAGGGGCGATTTTACATATACTCCACACGTTTTTGTCATTTTCTCAAGGAAATACCAAGATAGTGAGATTCCATTTTCACTTAGAGTAGTCAAGATCCCATTTGCCTGATGGGGAAGCGTTTGTGTTTTTATTGGGGAATAGAGATTTAGAAACTAAAGTGTAGATACATTTACCTTTCCTTTTGGAACATGGTAATAGTAAAGAACCTTTTCATTCTTTGCTCAACTTAGATAGCTCAATGTGTACCATGAAATGCCGTTTTATTACACAAGGTAGAAGTTGGTATGAAGAATGAATGAGCCATACCCATCTAGTCAATGATTTTAATATTTTTATTCAATCGATTTTTGGGTCATAATTATTACGAAGGAGAGATTGTCAAGTGGTCTAATGCGTAGCATTGGTATTGCTATGTAGGCTTTCGTTTAATGAAGGGTTTAAATGAGAAAAAAATCTCCTCAATGTGTAAAACATCTGTCCACTAGAAGCCATAATCACTATGTAATAAAGGTGCTAACTTCTCATTTCCCCGTCTTTTCTAATCAAAGTACTTTTACACTCTGATTTAACATCAATGATGGATATATTTAGACTATTTTGTAATGTTAGTTTTTGCTATGTCATGCTTACCTTCTTATGCCTTTAACTTGATTTGTCAATGCTTTTGCGAAAGGACTGTTTTACTCCTATTGGATAATAACGTGTTTCGGGTAATTTAACTAGTATTCTTCATCTATCAAAAATATATTACAAAGATCAGAAGAAAAAGAGGAGTTCTAAAAGCATAAAGATTCTTAAATTCTCCAAAATCTTCTTTCTTTTCATCTGTATTGAAGTAATGGTAAATGAAAATCCTGTTTTTAACACATCAACGCGTGGTGCTCTATTAACTTTTCACTTTTTACTTTTTCATGTGTACGTAGGAAAGACAAAGGGTGCTATTTCTTGATGTCTACAGTGGGCAATCCTGCAAACATATTCTGGCATGAAAATCCAGTCGGTAAGGCAGAAAGGGAAAAGCTGCTTAACCAACAGGGATGTGTTGTGTGGATCACAGGTCTCAGTGGATCAGGTTGGTGTTAATATGTGTTGTTGCTTATTAGTTCTCTGTTGTATCAGCTGTGCCGAATTCGTATAGTTTGGACGTGTGTTTAGAGGCAGAGGACAAAATGCGCTCCCATATTCAGTTTGAAATTTAGTTTGAAATCTGAACTATTATTATGAGGTGGTCAAAAGTTTCAGATGCTCACTCTTGCAACATATTTTTACCATTAGTTTTCAAGATTCAATCTGAATTTGTGCAGGAAAAAGCACACTTGCATGTTCCCTAGGTAGAGAATTGCAGACAAGGGGAAAGCTTTCGTACATTCTTGATGGTGACAACCTTAGGCATGGTCTGAACAAGAATCTTGGGTTCTCAGCAGAAAGCCGTGCTGAGAATATACGTAGGACTGGTAAGTGTATTCTTGCAAAATATAAGTACAACATCCACGAGTTTAGTAAGTTGTCTATTAGTGAGACTTGTGATGCAAACAACTTGAGCAAACAATGTGTTGCATATCTGTTTACATATGAATCAATAGATCAATTCTAGAATTGGAAGCAAAATCCCGGCTTCAAAATCTCTCCAGTCTCCAGTCCCCAGGATTTCTTATTTCAAAATTTTAAGCTCAAAAACGACCTGTAAACACTTGGAGAACATGATGGTTCTTTTCACCTTCAAATTTAAGTCCACACTCCACTTCAGTTACATGAAAATGGAGTGTATAAAGGCGGTGATGGAGTGGGAATAGCTGCAGCCTTATGGGAATTGCGTGTATCTCAGGCTTTAGGTTCAGTGTCATCCTGAATAGGTGTAGTTAAGGGGTACCTTTATATTTTCTCTTGGACTAATTGAATTACTCTAGATACCTATCGGTTTGGTACGACACATATTGGTAAACAGTTTGTGTTCCTGATTATCTGTACTATCTATAAACTTGATCAGGGGAAGTTGCAAAGCTCTTCGCGGATGCTGGATTAATTTGCATTGCAAGCCTGATATCTCCTTACAGAAAAGATCGAGATGCTTGTCGTGTGCTATTGCCAGATAAAAAGTTTATTGAGGCAAGCCTAATGTTCAACAATTTATTGTAGAATCTTTTGCATATCTAATGTTCCTTTTCTTATGACATTCTAGGTTTTTCTGAATATGCCTCTACAATTGTGTGAAGAAAGAGATCCAAAAGGCCTCTACAAGCTAGCTCGCGCAGGAAAGATCAAAGGTGTGTTTTAGCTTTAGGATAGTAGCCCATATTGCTTTTGATATCTGTAATCTGGAACCAGAGTGAATTATCTCATTAAGTAGTTGGCATTATTTACTGTAGTGCACTGGTTTATATTTGCTTAATTGGTGGTGAAATGATATCTTTGACTTTATTACTGAATGAAATACTTCAAATTCTTATTTGCAGGTTTTACTGGAATAGATGATCCTTATGAACCACCTTTGAATTGTGAGGTATGTATTATATTACTTCTGCTGGCTGCTACTAAGCTTTGAAGAAATTGTTAACTCCCTTACGGTTTTCATAATTACTTGTGTTCAGAAATGATATCTTTCACCTTTTTCTTTTTGCTTCTCTTGTTAGATTGAAATACAACAAAAAGATGGATTAGTTCCAGCACCAAATGAAATGGCTGGGCAAGTAGTCTCTTATATGGAGGACAGAGGCTTTTTGGAAGCTTAGTAAGCGTGGCGTGCTTGCTGCAGATAACAAGAAAAGACTCAGCAGATGGAATTGCCGAGAATTTTTAGTTCTCTCCATCTGTTTCTACCATTACATTTGCTGTTTGATATCATCACTATCTATGTGCTACAGGTCAGAGTACGACTGGCTTGCTTCTTCCGATTAGTTAGATGTGTTACTTAGATGATGAATATGCTACCTATCAATTTGCCATTTTCTTGAAGACAATGTTGAATGCCAGAGTCTCCTTATAGTTAAAAGGTTTTTCAAGCAGAGAAAACAAGAAAGTCGACATTCCATGTTTTTATGGAGAAGCTACACTACCAAGAAGATATTCTTGTTGAATTCTCTTAGCAAATTAAAGGCATCTTCTGCTAAGGACTTGGATCAGTGGATTTAATTGGAATTATGCAGCTAGCTTGCTTATTTTTTTGCTCTTTAGTGATTAATTTACTTTTCACTTATCGGGAGTGAAATGATGTCAAAGATATTCTTGCTTCTACGAGCAATTTTGATGCGAGTAATGAGTTTGATGTTAGTGATTATATTGATTGTGACCTTGATATGAAGCTGGGACTGCTAACTAGAATGAATGAGCTAACTATGGATGTAATGCTGGAAGAGACCTATTTTATATGGTGTCACACCTTACTTCAAGAATGTTATGACATGTTTGGTAGTGAATTGAAAAAAAATAAGATATACTAAAAAGTTCCCAAACATAATGCCAATACTGTTCAGCAAAGACTGGTGCCTGCATGTTATCTGAACTTGTAAAATGTATGTTCAGCTCCACTTTTTCAAATGGAAGCTCACTGCTTAATAGTGGAGTAATTCTTTAGTTTTATTTGATGATGTGAAACAACAACTCTTTGTTTAACCAAAAATTGGGATTTCGGTCAAAGCTTATCGTAAGAAAAACTCGGATTACTGATAATCAAATAGAAATTAGAATAATTGATGTAAAAAATAGCTTAGTAGAAAGCAAAGTAAATCAGTATATTCCAATAGTATTTCGTGTCCTTACAAGTGTTCAATTCTCACCTTTTATAGCCATTTCTAAGTAATACTTTGTTTTCCTTTTCATAATAGAGTCACTATGGACAATCAATAGTATTTAATGTAATATTATAATTGGCAATCATAACTGATTCAATACAGATTTTATTACGTTTTCCGTAATTAATATCTATTAATTACCAATAATATGTATCTATACCTCTTTTGCTATTTAGGTTCATTCTTCTTATGTGACTTCTGAATATTAAGAGGTTCGAGCACCTATCCTTTTTTATTTTCTTGGATCTCTACCCGTACCTATTGAAGCTCGTGCCTTTCCAACTATTTTTTGCCAACCGTCATCTTTTGACCAGTCCACATGTCATGACATGTTATTTTATAATTAACTTAATTTTTCTCGATACAGATAGTCCCCCACTTGCCATTCATTTATCAATAGAATATTTGGGAAGTGGATCTCATTAAAGCGGGAATATTTGCCGCCATTAATTCTTCTATGGGACTGACGCTTCATATGTCACTTCCATTTAATGTTCGTGTTGTGTGGCATCCCCCGATTGGTTCTGCAATTTTTTCAGCGCCTTTTAAGGTTTTTTCACGGCTTCATTAATTATGAAGCGAAAACTTCCATCATGTCATTTTCATCATTACACCTTTTCCTTTGACGGTTGCTTCTGAGTATAAATATAATTTTTCGTCTTTGTCTTTCTCATAAAGAGTTTAGAATATTCAGTTCTTGTTTTCTTCTTCCTCGTACTACTATATATTCTTCAAACCCTAACCCTCGAAAAGTCCCTATTGTTGATGACCTTCCTCTTGCTCCTGTTAGAAGTAGGAGATGAGGAAGACTCCATAGTTTAGGATCTTTATCGTTACGAGGTTCTTCTGTTCCTTCAGGTAGTTCTACTCCACCTTCTAGAACTAGAAGTTCTCTTTCTCAAAGGTCTTCGTCTAGAAATAAAGACTCTAATGAACCTCTACGTGAGCCTTTGGTAGAGGAAATTGTCCCTGCTGAGTTATCTTTTTATATCGATAGAGAATCAATCAGAAACCAAGTTTCTTCTATGTCCTCTTTAGATCGTGCTGATATTTAGCCATCTTAAATCACTGAAGGTCTGATCTCTGTTGTTCGTAGGGATTGTCATTGGAGTCATGATTTTCCTATTATAATTTCCAATGCAAACCAAAGGATTACATCTTACTTGACTGGGTTTTCTTTTGTGTATACATACCTTTTTACACTGAATTTCAAGCCCCCTATTGATCTTGTTATCATCGAATTCTGTCGCTTTTTCGACGTTTGTTTAGGACAAATTGGCTCCATCGTATGGAGGGTTGTTGCTTGCTTGAGGCATTTAGCAAATATGGCTAGTTTGTCTTTTACTTTCTTTCATCTGATTCATCTCTACTCTCCTAAAATTTTCCGCCAAGGGGTTTTTACTTTAGTAGCGAGAAGTAAGAGAGTGCTGGTGTCACGACCCAATCTCCATACCCGGTCGTGATGGCACCTCTCGTGAAGACAAGGCCAGCCAACTAACCCAAGTCGTTTCTTTAACACTTACTAAGCATAAACAGATGGAAAATGCAACTTAAAGAACCTTAATTATCAACATTATAGCCTAACTT
>MU770005.1:64099-102791 GCA_026770625.1 Nicotiana glauca | reverse complement strand
TCAAATACGCGGTAAAAATCAACAACCGGGACGGACCAAGTCACAGTCCCCCAACGGTGCTCTACCCCACGCCCATATCCGGCGTGCAAGTCACCTCAATACAGCACTATGATGTGCAAATCCGGGGTTTCAAACCCTCAGGATATCATTTACAAGTATTACTCACCTCTAACTTGCTCGAATCATCAAAACGCCATCGTTAACATCAAAACCCTCAATTTTCATCAAATCAAAGCCTAAGTTCTTCAAGAACTTCCGAAATGCATTTCCGATCAAATACCCAACCAAACGATGTCCGAATGACCTAAAAATTTGCAGACATATCCAAAATCACCTAATGGAGCTACAGCAACTCTCGGAATTCTCTTCCGACCCTCGGATCAAAATCTTACCTATCCACCGAAATTCGCCAAAATTCAAACTTAGCCAATTCAAGCCTAATTCTACACCGGACCTCCAAATTCAATTCCGATTGCACTCCTAAGTCACCAATCATCCCTCGAAGCTAACCGAATCATCAGAATTCACATCCGAGACTCCTAACTAAATAATCAACTTCCAGTTGACTTTTCCAAAACAAGCTTTCCTTTAAGAGATTAAGTGTCTCATTTCCAACTAAAACCAATCCAATTCTACCCGATCAACTCAAATACCGATATTGAAACATAGTGAAGCATAATATGAGGGAAAACGGGGTGGTAACTCACGTGACAACG
The DNA here is from genome assembly GCA_026770625.1 of Nicotiana glauca. Lineage (NCBI taxonomy): Eukaryota > Viridiplantae > Streptophyta > Magnoliopsida > Solanales > Solanaceae > Nicotiana > Nicotiana glauca. The sequence continues at coordinate 102,075 of MU770005.1, read as the reverse complement.
GACCGGGTCATCACAGCTGGTTAGTCCCGAGGATGATAAAGACCATAGCTAGTATGCCAGGTTTGTTGCTGCCTCCACTGTTGGTCTAGTGGGTCAAGAAAATGTTTCATTCCCTGAGAAGTGGAATTTTGCACGTAAGTTTTGTTTTCATAACTTTTTATACCTTTTTATCAATTTTTCTTGCCACCATTTTAACATTCTCCTCTTTTTCAGCAACCATGGGAACTGTTGATGAGATTCCCAATTTCCATGGTTAGGTAGGAAATTTGTTGAATGTTGCTCCGATGGAAGGTAGATCCTGGAAAAACCTTTCTCATCGGTTTGGTTGGAAAGTTAAGACTCATGGTAAATGCTTTTTCTCTTATATCCTTTGTATTTTCATTTACTTGTTCCTTTGGAATTTGTTTTGATCCTTCTTTTTATCAGGATTTCCCATTCGAAGTATAAGTGTTGATGATATCGTAGCTTCTAGAGTTTCTTTGGGAAGAGCTCAAGAGATAATCTTGGGTTCTTCATCGAAAAGGAAGGTTGTGACAGTTCAAGATTCTGAAGAGAAGGAGGAACAAGATGGGGGCTTTTTGATAAAAAAGCCACGGGCCAGAAGACATGTCTTTTTAGACGATGAAGCATCTCCTCCCTGTTTTGTTCCCATTACTGAGCCTGTTGAAGCCACAATGGTGATTTCTGATGATGACACTCCCCCAAATGCTCGTGACTCTGAAGATCAGCTTTTTTCTTGTGGGTTTGATAGTGACAATTTGGGTTTAGTTTCTGATGAAGTGCCCCTTGCCTCATTTTCCATGACTGCTCATGTAACATCTTCTTTACTAGTTGTAACTATTGTCGTTGTTGCTCCGCCCCAAACTGTTATGACTCCTTCCACAGTTCCCCCTACTAATGTTCCTTATACTGAGGTCAATTCTTCAAGTGGAAGTGGAGCTATGAAGTAAATTATCATCGAGGTTCCTGCTGATGGTAGTCTTTTGAGGAAATTAGGCGGGCTTGATGTGTGGTTAAAACCTCTAATCAGTTCAGTTGAGAAATCCAAGCTCGAGAGTCACAACTCTTTGACTTGGATGAATGACATTGTGCAATCATCGTTAAAGGTATTTGTTTCGTTTCGTGCTTTATTATATCCTTTTCCTATTAAGGTCCTTACACCCCCCTCCTTTAGATCAATCTTGTTGGTACAGAAATGATAAAGAGGATTTCCCACACGGAGCAGTTAATGCATGATTATCAAGTTGAAGCAGATAACTGGAGAGAACAATATGAAAGCCTTCAAATTAATATGGAAGCATTAGAAGAAAACAAGTGCACCTTAGAGCAGTAGGTGACGGTTCTGACTTCAGAGTTAGCAGTTGAGAAGGCTTCCTCAAATCAAGCGAACAAAGATAAAAATCTCCTCGAGACATCTTTTTCTGAGCAACTCTCCAAGGCCAGTGAAGAGGTCAGAGAATTGAAGGCTTGGATAAGTGAGAAAGAGGTTTACGCCGGTGAACTCGTGCAAACACTTACTCAGACCCAAGAAGATCTTCGTGAGTCTTTTGATAAGGTCAGTTTTTAGAAAGTTCACTCGCTCCTCTGCAAGCTTCTTATTATTCTGCCTCGGCTGAGAATGAAAAGCTCAAAAATGAGATTGATCAATGGGAGAGAGATTATGAGTTTCTTGAGGACAAAACTGCTATTGAAGTGAGTTGGGTGATTTAAAACACACGCCATGATACCCTTGTGGAAGCTAGCCAAGAAGGTTTCAACTTGGATGCTGAGTTAGCCAAGATAAAAGAGACTATTGAAAAAAACTCAGCAAGGCCAAGACTTTCCTTCTCCCATGGCTGATACTCCTGAGCATGTTGAAGATGATATGGGTACGGTGAATGTTCCAACTCCTTCAAGCCAACTCGAACCTTTTGCTACTAGTGATACTTCTTTAGATCCCTCTTCAGCCCCTCAATGAAAGTTTATGACATGTGACTTCTCTTTTTTTGTTTTTCTCTTTTGGTGGAATGTGGTTTAGTTTTTTTTTTAAATAACAAGTCCCCAAACCTATTTCGGGGCATTTTGTATAAATGACAAATAGTTTACGACTAGGTTCATACTTAGTCTAAACTTTTAATATTAAGAAGTTTTTATTTTAACTTAATTATCTCGAGCTTCTGTTTTGCTCATTCTTGCCTTTATATTCAAGGACTTGTTAGTTAAATCGTAGGTTTATGTTTTTACCCTTTTTTGAATTTTATTTTATAAAATGCTTTATTAACTTTATGGATGTCTGAATCAAACATGAATTTTACAAAAGAGGTCCCTTTTATACTCGAAACTTAATGAAGAAAATGCCTCAACTTCATAATGGTGTAAATGTACGAAAAAGTAATAGGAACATACATGTTTCTTGAAATGACTTTGATAAAGTTTTTATCAGAACTTTGTCAAGTTTAAGTAACATCTTACATGTATTTAAATATCTTCTATAACTTTTCGTAACTGTTTTGATTACAATAGATTTGCAAAAAAGGAAATAAAATCCAAGGGTTTTTTTAATCCATTTCTATACATTGCATTTAACCTAGATATCATAAAATTTTGAAATCTATAAGGTTTTTTGACTGGGTTTGGCTTTGTGTTTATTGGCTCATAACTTTGCTCTGAACTTGATTCATTCGATGAGTAGACTTTCGGGCTTTGGCTTGAACTTTGACTATTCTCAATCTTCTTTGCCTTCTTTATACATATGTCCTATGTATATTGTATAGTCCCCCAAGTGTTTGAGCTTTGAAGTATGAAGTCTCAAGTACTTGATTACTCCTCATTTTGTCCTTTTCCTAAAAAGGAAAAACATACGGGACTTGGAGGTACGATTTTAGATGAAGATTGCTTAACCCGTTTGAATTTCTATCAGAATAGTTGTAACCCTAGATCGGGAATTAATACTTTTCCATATGTCTTGCAGGTCGTGATTCATCACTTAGTACGGGTTAGCTTTTTGTCTATCATCTAAAATCGTTAGTAAAATTTTAACAATTCAAAAATAAAATTTTAAAATGAGAGTACCTGCCCGTAGATACTTCTTTTCCTTAGAAATAGTATCTCTTCATATGAGCAACATTCCAATGTGAAGGTAAAATCTTGTCATCCATTATTTCCAGCTCGTATGCTCCTTTTCCTGTGATACCGTGAATCTTATAAGGTCCTTCCCAAGTTGGACTTAATTTTCCCGCGTTAACCGCTCTCGTGGATTGAAAAACCTTCTTGAGTACAAAGTCCCCAATCTTGAAGTACCTTAGGAGAGCTTTCCTATTATAGTATCGTTCCATAACTTGTTTTTGCACTGCCATCCTTATTAATGCAGCTTCCCTTCTTTCTTCAAGTAAATCTAGGTTTATTCGCATTTCTTCTTCATTAGATTCCTCAGTTGCTTGTGTATACCTCGTGCTTGGCTCCCTTATCTCAACTGGGATCAAGGCTTCAGCTCCATATACAAGTGAAAACGATATTTTTCCAGTACTTGCTTTTGTTGTTGTGCGATAAGCCCACAAAACACCCGATAATACCTCTGGCCAATTGCCTTTGGATTCCTCCAATCTTTTCTTCAAATTGTTAATAATGACTTTATTCGTTAATTCGGCTTGTCCATTGCCCACCGGATGGTAAGGTGTTGAAGTAATTCTTTTAATCTGCCAACTCTGAAAAAATTCTGTGATTTGTGTTCCTATAAATTGTGGGCCATTATCACATACGATTTCTTTTGGTACGCCGAATCGACATATGATATTTCGACTAATAATTTCTGACCTCTTTTTTTTTGTACCTGTTTAAAGCACCTGCTTCTACCCACTTAGTAAAGTAATCAGTGAGTACTAGCAAAAATCTTACCTTGCCTTTTGCTTGTGGTAGTGGACCCACGATATCCATCCCCCACTTCATAAAAGGCCACGATGCAAGACCGGATGTAACAACTCTGCAGGTCTATGTATATTGTTACCGTATCTTTGGCACTTGTCACATTTAGCCACAAAATTTTCCGCTTCTTCTTCCATTTTGGGCCAATAATAACCTGCTCTAATCATTGTTTTCACTAAAGATCTTCCTCCCGCGTGATTTTCACAATGTCCCTCGTGTATTTCTCTCATCACATAATCTGTTTGAGATGGTCTGAGGCATCTTGCTAAAGTACCACCGAACATTTTACGATAAAGATTGCATTGTTTTAAACAGTACCGAACAGCTTTTTTGTGAAGCACGTGGACCTTCTTCTTATCTTCAGGGACAATTCCATACTTCAAAAAAATGACAATTTCGTTTCTCCAATCCCAAGTTAAATTATTGAAATTTACCTCATTTTTGTCTTGATCAAGTATTGAATGGAATAGATGAATTATAGAAGCATTTTCATCATTTGTCACTTCTGTTGCAGATGCGAGATTAGCTAAGGTGTCTGCCTCGATATTTTCTTTTTGTGGTATTTGCATAACTTTCCAAGTTTGGAATTGTCTAACTAGATCACGAGTCTTTTCTAAGTATTGCTGCATTCGTGTTTCTCTAGCTGTATAAGTCTCCAGCATTTGGTTAACTACGAGCTGTGAGTCGCTTTTGATTATAACTTGTTCTACGCCAAGCTCTCGTGCCAGTTCTAAACCTGCAATCATAACTTCATACTCTTCCTAATTGTTAGTAACAGTGTGACATTTTATGGCGTGCCATATGGTGTCACCCATACGTGGTACCAAAACAATTCCTAGACCTTCCCTTTTTATGTTCGATGAACCACAATTGAATAAAGTCCAAATTCCTGGATTAGACACGTTGAATATTTGTAGTTCTTTTCCTGCTTCTAGTTGCATCCCTTGGATAAAATCGACCACAAAATTTGCTAACACCTATGACTTTATTGCAGTTCTAGGTTGATATGAGATGTCATAGTCATTAATTCTATGGCCCACTTAGCTAACCTACCTGATAACTCATGTTTGTTCAGTATATTACGCAGGGGATAGGCAGTTACTACGGAGACGAGGTGGCATTGAAAATAAGGTCTTAATTTCCTAGATGTCATAATTAATGCAAGTATAAGTTTTTCTACATGAGGATACCGAGTCTCAGCATCTAATAATGACTTGATAACATAATAAATTGGAGATTGCTTACCTTGGTCTTCACGAAACAAAACAGCACTCACCGCTACCTCTGAAACAGCAAGGTAGATAAGTAACTTTTCCCCATCTTTTGGTTTTGTGAGCAACAATGGATTTGACAAGTATAATTTCAATTTTTTGAGCACTTGCTGACATTCCTCAGACCATTCGAACTGATCCTGCTTTTTTAAAGCTGAAAAAAACTTAAAGCATTTTTCTGATGATTTAGAATTAAATCTTCCCAAGGCTGCAATTCTTCATGTCAGTCTCTGTACTTCTTTTTTACTTGTAAGCATATCAAGAATTTCCTCAATAGCTTTAATCTGTGCGGGGTTTACTTCAATGCTGCGGTTAGAAACAAGAAATCTCCAAAACTTACCTGATGAAATGCCAAATGTACATTTCTCGGGATTTAGCTTCATGTTGAATTTACGAAGAATCTGAAATGTATCAAATAAATGCTGAATATGGTTCCCTTCTTGTTGGGATTTTACCAGCATGTCATCTATGTAAACTTCCATGATTTTCCTAATATTTCTTGGAACATTTTGGTCACCAACCTTTGGTATGTGGCCCCAGCATTTTTGAGGCCAAACGGCTTACTTTGTAACAGTAAGTCCCCCTGTCTATTATAAATGAAGTTTTTTCCGCATCTAGGGGATCCATTTTGATTTGATTATACCCTGAATATGCATCTAAAAATCTTAACAATTCGTGTCCTGTAGTAGCATCAATTACTTGATCTATATGTGGTAACGGAAAAGAATCTTTAGGAAAAGCTTTGTTTAGGTCAATGTAATCTACACAAACTCGCCATTAACCATTCTTTTTTGGTATTACTACAGTATTAGCTAACCAATTAGGATATTTTACCTCGCGGATAGACCCAATTTTTAAAAGTTTTTGCACATCATCTTTAATCACCTGATTTTTTGAAAGATCCCTGATTTCTTTTCTTTTGTTTGATAGGTGGATATGATAGATCTTCATTTAACTACTGAGTCATTACTTCCAGAGGTATTCCTGTCATATCAGAGTGGGACCAGGTAAAATAATCCACGTTAGTTTTCAAAAATTCAATCAACTTGCCTTTCATTTCGTGGCTTAGGTTTGCTCCAATATAGACTTTCCTTTCAGGCCATTGCAGGAATAGTTCTACACCCTCCAATTCTTCAATCGTGGTTTTGATGTTTTCATTTTCTTTTGGTTCTTGGATGGAATCGGGCCTCGAGTCTACACATGTTCAATTGAGGCTTGTGTTGAAACATTCTCAACTAAATTCTGTAATTGCTATTTTTTTTTCATTTTTTGGGTTTGAATCTGCTAAGGAATTGATGCTCCTAGATGTTTGCTAGTCACCACAGATTTGTCGTATTCCCCATTATGAAGGGAATTTAATAACTTGATACAGGGTAGATGGTACAACATTCATTTTGTGAATCCATGGTCTTCCGAGAATCATGTTATAGGCCATGTCCATCTCTACCACTTGAAATTTTGTGTCTTTGACAACCCCTTCTGCGAACATGGTGAGCACTATCTCCTTTTTTGTTATAATGCTTGAGTTTTCAAAACTAGATAAGGTGTGCGCTTTGGGTATCAACTTATCCTCAGTTTGCATCTCATTTACCACTCTTAATAGAATGATATTCACAGAGCTGCCCGAATCAATTAAAACTCATTTCACATTAGTGTCATATACAAGTAAAGATATTACCAGTACGTCATTGTGTAGGGTCAGTACGCCATCTACATCTGCATTATCAGACGTAATACTTTCTCCTTCCAAGATACGTCGAACTCGCTTCCCATATGTGACCGTAATCTTTGAAACTTTGTTGGCTATTGTACGCCATTGATTTCTTCTCACCACTGATAACATCAACTGTCCTTTTTGGTGAAGGGGGTTTTGGGGGCTCCTGTCTATTTTTTATATACGCCTGCTTACTTTTTTCACTAAACAATTTGGTAAGATATCCTTGTTTTAATAAATGGTCAACTTTGCCTTGTAGCAATCTACAATCTGTTGTTTTGTAGGCGTGATCATTATGAAACTCGCACCAGAAATCAGGATTTCGTCTATTTGGATTTGATCTCATTTCTTTTGGCTATCACCCATGCTTCTTAATACTGCTACTAATTCTGATATGCTGACATTGAAATTGTAACCGCCAAATTTTGCCTTCGAACTTCTATCATCATCTTGCATCTCTCGTGCGTTTCGTTCTTTCCCAAAACTTGATGATGAGCCTTATTCTTTGTCTCTCAATCTATGACCGTACCTTGAGTTATCCTGTTTTGAACGCGAGTCTCTTCCTGCATTCCCATATATGGCTCGTACCTATTTTTACCGAATCATTCTCAGTATCGGCACGCCTGGAACTTCTCCTTTCCTCTTTTTGAGACTGAGTAATGGTATCTTCTTATATTCGCAACTTCATGATGTATCTGTTGTAAATATCATTCTAAGTTATAGCTGGAAATTCACGTAGACTTTCTTCGAGCTGTCTCATGGCTTCTGAACTCTTCTCATTTAGATTACTGGTAAAAGCCATACCGCCCAGTTATCAGGTACACGTGGCAGTGCCATCCTTTCATGCTGGAACCTATCTACGAACTCTCTGAGTAGCTCTGAATCTCCTTGCTTTATTTTGAAAATATCCTCCATTCTTTTTTCGACTTTTCAAGCTCCTGATTGTGCTTTGATAAATAAATCTACAAGCTCAGCAAAAGAATTTATAGAATTTTCAGGTAAAAGAGAATATTATGTTATTGCTCCCTTAGTAAGTGTTTCACCAAATTTTTTGACCAATACTGATTCAATTTCTTGTTTGGTCAAATCGATGCCTTTTACGCCAGTTGTGAATGCTGTCACGTAGTCTCGTGGATCAGTTGTGCCATCGTATTTGGGAATATCGGGCATCTTGAATTTCTTCGGAATCAGTAGAGGAGCAGCACTGGGCTTCCAAGGTTGTTGTAAATATTTATCCATATCTATAACCTTGATTATAGGTGGTACTCCAGGTATTTTCTCTATGCGATCTCTTTGTTCCTTGATATGTTTCTACAAGGTTAATACTAAATTTTGTAAATCAAAATTGACTATGTTACCTGGTTCTCTATCACGAGACTCGTTGGGAGTTCCCCCACTGCCTGAATTAACGAGCCCGAAACAAGGGTTTTCCAAAGTATTATTATTTGGAGTTGGTGTTGGTGGCGCAACTGTCAACTGGTTGGCGAAAGCCTCAAGAGCTTTGCTGACCTGTTAAGCGATTAAATTTTGCAAAGCTCCATTGATTGCCTCATCATGTTCCAATTGAGCATTTTCATTTGATTGAGATCCATCAGTAATTGCTTCTCGATAATGTCGAGGAGAGTTTTGTGTGGAAGGGATCGGGGTACGATCATCTTGCGGATTTTTCTGGAGTTGACAGTCTCTTTGATCGTTGTTATTGACATTTGACATGGTTGATTTGATAAGAAAAAGTTAATTTCGGAAAGAGTGGATTATCAGATTTCCGGTAATAGAACCAATTTATTTAATCAAAAATTGGAATTTTGGTCAAAGCTTATTTTAAGAAAAACTCGGGTTACTGATAATCAAATGGAAACAAGAATAATTTATGTAAAAAATAGCTTAGTAGAAAGCAAAGTAAATTAGTATATTCCAATAGTATTTCGTGTCCTTACAAATATTCAGTTTTTACCTTTTATAGCTATTTCTAAATAATACATTTTTTCCTTTTTATAATGGAGTCATTATGGACAATTAATGGTATTTAATGTAACATTATAATTGGTAATCATAACTGATTCAATACAGATTCTATAATATTTTTCGTAATTAATACCTATTAATTACTAATAATATGTATCTATACCCCTTTTGCTATTTAGGCTCATTCTTCTGATGCGACTTCTGAATATTAAGAGGTTCGAGCACCTATCCTTTCTGATTTTCTTGGATCTCTGCCCGTTCCTATTGAAGCTTGTGCCTTTTCAACTATGTTTTGCTAAATGTCATCTTTTGACCAGTCTATGTATCATGACGTGCTATTTTATAATGAACTTAATTTTTTCCAATACACTCTCAGGATTAGTCACACATTTGCTGGCTCTTATTGTTATGAAATAAAAGAAATTTAGTAAAACATGAACAAGAAATAAAAGCAATTTAGTAAAACATGAACAAGAAATAGAGATAGAGAAAAGGAAAAGATTTTCTTCTTCAATGTGTGTATTTTTCTATCTATTACAAGGCCTTTATATAGGCATAAAAAGTGAAAAAAATATGTCATAGAATATGTCATTGAACATACCAAATATGTCATTAAGCATTTGATATGAAGATCATGGAAGAAGAGTAGAACTCCACCATAATGTGATATTTATCATAACACTCCCCCTTAGATATCCATAGATAATGTGTCTCGTTAAAACCTTACTAGGAAAAAACCCTATTGGAAAAAATCCTAGTGAAGGAAAAAGAGTACATATGTTTAGAAATACACCTTTTGGTTGCCTCGTTAAAAACCTTGCAAGGAAAAACCCAGTGGGACAAAACCTTGTAAGGAAAAAAGAGTACAACACGTATTAACTCCCCCTCATGAGAGCATCAATTCACATCCTTAATCATTCGCATTCTCGACTTTCTTCATGAATGGCAATTATCTCAGCATGGTTAGATAAAGTAGCCACGATTGATTGCTTAGTCGATCACCAAGATATGGCAGTGCCTCTACATGTAAACACATAATATTTTTGTGATCAAGCATTGTGTTGTCAGATAAATACCCCGCATCGGCATAACCAACAAGATCGAGATTGCAATCATTGCCATAAAATAAGCTCACATTGGTAGTCCATTTTAGATAACACAATATGTGTTTGATTTCACTCCAATGTCTCCTTGTAGGAGCAGAGCTATATCTTGCTAACACATTAACTGAAAACGTTATGCCACGCCTTGTAGTGTTAGCAAGATACATTAGTGCATCAATTGCACTAAGATATGGTACTTCAGGACCAAGAAGTTCTTCATTATTTTCATGAGGTTGGCATGGATGTTTATTTATATCGAGTGATCTCACATCCTTCGGGGTACTAAATGGATGTGCTTTATCCATATAAAATCGCTTTAAAATCTTTTCAGTGTACGCTGATTGATGGATAAAAATTCCATCTTTCATACACTCAATTTGTAGACCAAGACAAATTTTATCTTTTCAAGATCTTTCATTTCAAATTCTTTCTTTAAACAGTCTACTGCTTCAGAAGCTACCTGTGAGTTCTATGATATTTGAATCATCAACATACACAGAGATTATAACAAATTCAAATCCAAATCTTTTTATAAAGATACAAGGACAAATTGAATTATTCTTGTACCTTTCTTTCAATAGGTACTCGCACATACGATTATACCACATGTGCCCTGATTGTTTCAATCCGTATAAGAATTTTTGAAGCTTTATTTAATAAATTTTTTGGAAACATTAATATGCTTCAGAACAATTTTAATCCTTCAATGACTTCTATTATACGTATATCAAGTTTTCATGTATTGCCAGATTAAAACTTGAAATGATTATATCCACCATAAGAGAACATGTCTCCATATAATCAATGTGAGGATATTTACTAATTTTCTTGTGTCATAAGTCGTCTTTATGTCTATCGATTTGAACTTTTTGCGCAAGAACACATTTATACCTCCATTGGCTTTATACTTTCAGGTGTTGGGACTATCAGCCCAACTTCACATAATTTTTCAAGTGAAGTCAATTTTCATTGCATATTTTTCATTTTGTCAATCGTTTATCTGTCCAAATTTCATGACAGATTTGAGCTCAAGATCCTCGTTAATATTAATAATATTGAGCGCTACATTATGTTAACAACATCGTCGACAATCATTTTATATCGGTTAAGTTATTACACAATAAAGACATAACTTATTCAGATCTCTTTATCTCATTATTTTCAGGTACCTGAGCCTCTCACATGAGGTCTTACGAAGTGTTATGTCATGGTGCTCTTCTAGAGAACTTGCCACGTTATTATGACCATCTTGAACATTTGCCCCTCTCCTTCTTCAAGGAGTTTAATATTTAGAACCAATTGGTCTATTATGATTTATGTGTGTCATAGACTTTATTCTATTTGGAGCATTAGCAGCTGAAATATTACATTTAGCTTTGGGTCAGCAAATGCGACTGCCAATAATTTGTAAATTAATTATCACTTGAACTTCAAGTTCATATTTTCTTGTACGAGGATCTATATGTATTCATAATAATTCATTTCACGTATCACTTTCTCAGCTATCCATTTTCTCCCCTAATGTTGGGATCACCAACACATTTCCCAACCTTCTTTGGGAACCCATCTATGTTCATTGTGGTGGCATAATTAAATCATATAGCACATCCATATTTTTATATAGAAATTATTTGGTTCCTGACCCTGAACTGATTGTAACAGGGAGAAATTTTCATAACTTGGCTAGATGCGTACAAGTGCTACTGTATATTAAATAATACATCTCATACCAAATTTCGTTTTTGGGAGTTTTGTTCTCATAGCCAATAATTTAGCTATAATTGGAGGCGTACAATTTCTGCTAAACCAAATTGAATTTAAACTAGTATTATCAAGATAAATCATCATAATTTATATTTTGGAACTGTGCTCTAATAATTTGAGCAAGCAATCTTGCAGAAGCCAAAGTGCAAGTTGATAACAAATGCACATGTGACCATAGAATAGATGCATCATTTAATAGTAAACGGTCCACATGGCAGGTGACTGGGCCCATATATTTATCACCTTTTATTCGTTCCAGAAATCAAAGGATTCAATCCCAACCTTAACTGGTATATCATGAGAATAAGCAGCACAAGAGAATTCTTGAAGAGTATTTTATTCTTCGATATATACCAATGTAATTTTCAATTAATTTTTCGAATCATAATTGAACGGGGATGGCCAACCGGTGATGCCAACTAATATTTATTTCAGTAAAGCTCTAGTTTACTTGTGGCTTGTGATTCTATCACCATGCTTGTACTTGTGTAGTACAAAATAAAAGATAAATCTGGTAACCTTTCATATTTACCCGGTATAATTATAGTAATATAAAATATATTCAATCTTCATTTCATTTATAGGCTCAATATGCCAACCACTTTGGCTAATATATTTGAAACTCAAAGTTTCTTTTGAGACTTACTACAATATCAATATTATGAACAATTTCATTTGAGTAGTAACAAATTAGTTCTTCCAAAGCTCTTAATTAATTTTGTACTACAAGATCTTTTATCACACTATCCATATGGTGAATATCTCCTTTATGGAGAAAATCATATCATAATTATCATGGTCAAACTCATCATAAGCAAAATCATTTCTTGCTTTAATTTTGCATTTTATAACTTTTATAAGGCATGACAAAATATTTTTTGACATATCATATGTAAGTGACGAATAACATATTCATGTAACCACACAATAACATATATTATCTTTATTTCACTCAAACTTTCCTTAGAGGTGAGTTGTGTGGTTTTAATACAATCATGCATTGCATGTCTTTATTCATTACTTTTATCACATATTGTCACATTCACCGTTATGAATTAGTATGCATTCTCAATATTTATCACAAATGACATTCTCTTCCAAGAATGGAGTATAATCATAGCGATGTGTTTTTGTCACGACCCAATTTCCATACCCGGTCGTGATGTCGCCTCTCGTGAAGACAAGACCAGCCAACTAACCCAAATCCTCCCTTTAACAATTATTTATCATAAATGAACAGAAAGTACAACTTACTGGCATTAAAAGCTATTAATTACAACCCAACACAATCCGATCGGGGTATCACAAGTTACGAGCATCTAAAGAAGACTAGACACAACTACAGGGCCAATAATAATATACAAAGTAAAATTTTTGGAATCAAAGGACAAAGTTCGGTGCCGCGAACGTCAGCGGTCACCTTGCTCAGCTACAATGGTATACCTTCAATCAGCTAATAACCCGCTACCGGGTGAACAAATACCTGCAACTGCACGCGAGGTGCAGGGAGTAAAGTGAGTACTCCAACTCAGTGAGTAATAAGAGTAAATAATAACTGAGCGGCAAGAAATCACATAAGAGCACTCCATCATGCAATATGGGACAACACAACCCCTTGAGAAAACAGTAAATCCGGGAAAATCCTTTCGAAAATATTTGGCTCAGTTAAAAACCTCTTTTGAAAATATCATTTTCCTAACAGTCAAGCAATTGAATGCATGATCAGATAGTGCAAGTCCGCACATAAGTCAGCCCCTCGGGCACAGCACTTCATTAACAAATAACACCAGGGTATCTGGCAACATTGCAAGAAATAGCATGGATGCCAATGATATGAGAGTGCTGAATGTTGTGCCACGTAGTACAAACAGGAACCACTGTATAAATGCAGTGCAATGCGCATGACCACTGCGGTGCGCAGCCCGATCCATTTGGGTACCCGCGCTCACTGTGGGGGTTCAGACTCCGGAGGGGCTCCTACAACCCAAGCGCAATATCAATATCACACCGCTACGGCGTGCAACCCGATCCATCCTCAGTCCAGAAATGCACATGTAATACTGGTGCGGTGCGCAGCCCGATCTGTGCTCAGTCTAGAAATGCACATAAGCCACTTGGGCAATATCAAAATAACAGTTTACAGTTCAAAACGTCAATAACATGTTGTTTAAGTTCTCAAATCTTAGAAAAATGGATGAGTTTACAAATTTGTATTAAAACCCTAGACCGAGATCAAATAGTATGCACAAATAATGCAAAAATAGTGATATCAATCCCTGAAGGTTTCACATAGTTGGTACGAAGCCCAAACATGGCAAACAGCCCAAATTATGATAATAACAAGTAGTTCAGTCAAATACACCGTAAAATCAACAATTGGGACGGACCAGGTCACAATCCCCAACGGTGCTCTACCCCACGCTCATATCCGGCGTGCAAGTCACCCCAATATAGCACTATGATGTGCAAATCCGGGGTTTCAAGCCCTCGGGATATTATTTACAAGTATTACTCAACTCGAACCGGTGAAATCTCTAGCTCGCGACGCCTTTGACCCTCGAATCGGCCTCCACGCGCGTCGAATCTAGCCAAAATCAGAGCGAATACATCACACCATGCCAAAGGAACAATACCCAATCGAAAACAATCAAAATATAGCAGAAATCTCGAAACTAGCAAAACCTGAGCCCCGGGCCCACTTCTCGAAAAATTACAAAACTCACATTACCATATTCCCCGTCTCTCCACGAGTCCGTGCATATCAAATTCACCAAAATCAGAGTTCAAATGCCCTTTCAAATCCCAAATTCTCATTCAAAAACTCAAGCCCTAGTTCTTCACTTTTTAACCAATTTCCATGAATTTAAATGTTGAAATCATAATTAGATGATGTTTCTAGGCCATGGGACTTACCTCCAATTGATTCCCAGTCAAAACCCTTCAGAAATCTCGTCAAAGGCTCCCAAGCTCGCTCAAAAATGGTGAAAAAATGAACTTGGTTCGCGGATGAAATATCCTTAAAACATTCTGCCCAGCTGAACATTCCTTCTTCGCGAACGCGATGGCCCTCTCGCGTTCGCGATGGCCAAAAATCCACTGGGCCACTTTTAGTCTTCGCGAACGCGATGACCATCCACCTAATTCGATGACCATCCAGCTCCACTTACGCGAACGCGAGCCCACCAGTCGCGGACGCGATGCACTAAGGTCAGGGCCCCCCAAACTCCCTCTACGCGAACGCGTGTCCCAGACGCGAACGCGAAGACCAATGGCCTCAGACCTATGCGAACGCGGCTAATGCCTCGCGAACGCGAAGGCCAAATTGGCCTGCAACTGCTATGCAAAAATCTGTAGCTCCTCAACTCCTCGAAACTCTCCGCTAGCTATCTGAAATCACCCCGAGGCCCCCGGAACCTCAACCAAAGGCACCAACATATCCCAAAATATCTTACAAACTTGTTCCAATCATCAAAACACGCCAAACAACACCAAAATCATAAATTCACCACGGATTCAAGCCTAAGTTTCTTCAAAACTTCCAAAAAAACACATTCGATAAAAAATCCGACCAAAACACCTCCAAATGACCTGAAATTTTTCCCACACATCCAAAATCACCTAACGGAGCTACTGCAACTCTCGGAATTCCATTCCGACCCTCGGATCAAAATCTCACCTATCAACCGGATTTTGCCAAAATACTAACTTCGCCAATTCAAGCCTAATTCTACACCGGACCTCCAAAATCAGTTTCGATCACACTCCTAAGTTACAAATCACCTCCCGAAGTTAACCGAATCACCGAAAATCACATCCGAGCCCTATAACTCATAAGTCAATGCCCGGTTGACTTTTCCAACTTAAGCCTTCTTTAAAGAGACTGAGTGTCTCATTTCTTATCAAAACCAATCCAAATCAACTCTTACATACCACATACTGATAATGAAATATGAAGAAGCAATAAACGGAAAAAACGGAGCAACAACACATGAGACGACGGGTCGGGTCGTCACAGTTTTATTATTTTTCCATACCAATTTGATGGTAAATATTACCCTCACCTTTTCGAGGATATATTTTGAGAATCATTATTGTTCTCTCTTTTTATAATTACCATAATGATGATTATTATTATTATTTTATTTGTCACAACAATATTCATTCGTCAATCACTTGTCTCTATTTAGACTTATTATGCCAGCTACCATATTCACTTCAAGAATAGAGCAAATTAAGTGGGAAAATATTTATGACTTTTCATGAAAAATATATTATTTTTCTTTAGTCATCATTATATCATCAATATAGTACAATGGGACTCAAACCCAATGTCTTACATATATATAAGCATATTAGGCCATAATAAATTGGGACTTAAATCCAGCTCTTATCATTATGGAGCATCGGGACTTGATCCCGATGTCTTACCCTCAATCAATGGCATAATAGGCTAAACAATATTGAGATTCATTCCCAAGCCTTAATTTCAATCACATGTCAAGAAAGTTGTACACAGCTAATTTGCAACTTCGCAAATTAAATATATTTTCTTAAATAAGTGTACAAATCTCAAATCATCGTAAAGCTTTATCAATTATTTGTAGCATCTATATGAAATACAACCATTTGCAGTCAGATATTTCTTCTAAATTCTATTAGAGTTTAAATGGATCATAAAATCATTGTCATAATATTTATTGAGCCTCTCTCAAAAATATTATTGTTTTCGGGGTATACCCTACCTATTGGATTTGATTTAACTCCATAATTTTCCTTCACTCAATTCAGCCAACCAATTGGTGAATAAATTTATCAAAAGTATAACATATAGGTAACAACATATATACAGTACTAATACATAAATTCAGCATTTATATTACCTGAAAAGTAACATGATGGGTAACAACTTACCAGTTGTAGCTTATGCATCATTCATATAAAATACTTGAAAATGGTAAGTCAATAATAAACATCAAGTAGATCATGGATACTCTAAAATGCCTCTTCTAGTAGTCATACTAATAACTGTTTGCTTTCAAATGATACGATCATAAATTATGAAGTATACTTTCTCAATAGCTGGTTTGTTTTCTAAATTTCAAAGAAGTAATTAATCAACCTAGATAATGATGTGAAATATTTCTTGTTTTCTTCAAGATGATTTATGCTTCTAATCAGTATGACCAATTTTTTTATTCCTTTTTTTTTTACTATATGCAAGTGCAAAAATCCAAAAGGAAAAAAATATTCATCCAAGTAAAAGAAAATATTAAAAGCGGCAGGACAGATTGAAGATAGTTAACCCACAAATATGCATAAGACAACTTATATAACATATTCTTGGTTACCATGACATGCATCATATCAACAATTAACTGCTACTATGATCTACTATGATTTTCGGATATAGAACTTCGAAAATTCCATTCCATTCATGTGATATAAAAGATGTAATATTAATATGTGCTTATGCAATACAGGTGTAGTACGAAGTTGTGTGCATATGAGATATTAAAGGAATGGCAAATGTAAGTTAATCATACCTTCTTACGTTTCATTAGTTACCATATGTAGTTTCTCTTTACATCTAACCATGAGATGATAAGTATGGCTTCTAATTGCAATTTTTCTAGATGTAGTAATTTTTTTTGTAGATATATATACAATTGGTTAGAGACTTGTGCTGATAACGTGTTATGAAATAAAAGCAATTTAATAAAACATGAACAAGAAATAAAAGTAATTTAGTAAAATATGAAAAAGAAATAGAGATAGAGAGAAGAGAGAGATTTTCTTCTTCAACTATGTGTATTTTCCTATCTATTACGAGGTCTTTATATAAGCATAAAAAGTAAAAAAAATATATCATTGAATATGTAATTAAGTATTTGAGATGAAGATCCAAAAAGAGTAGACATCCACCGTAATGTAATATTTATCATAATACTTATTACTTTATTAACTGATTATTAAATCATAAAAGAATAAAGAAAGACATGTTAAGTGGCGTCAAAAGAAAAATAAATAAAAATAAGAGCTGTTTGCCAAATGTAAATGGCCTACGTCAATAAACCATCCACTTGGCCTCCAAATTCCAAAAAGTTGCTTCGGTTTAAAAAGATAAGACGAAATCAAAACCTAAAAGCAAGAATCAGACTGAGATTTGCTTGCAGCAAAAGAGAGAAAGAAAAGCAATGGTTTTTAACAGTCCAGTGGTGGTGAGTGTAGCGAATTTATCTGCAGATTTTTGCCAATTGATAGCTTGCAACCCGGAAAGACTAAGCAGTGATCAAGTTCTTTATCTCTTATTTTGTTACCCTTTTCAACAGCTTCATCGCTTCACACTCTGTCTCTGGACTTTCTTTTGTTTTCCTCTGCCTAATTCATATCTCTCTTTTCCCTCCTCTGGTCTCTTTTAAGTATCCAAGATTCACACAACATGCTACGTGAATAATCTTTTGTTTAATATCCTTCCCGTATCCGATACTTACTGGCTTGACTAATCTGGATCCGTGTTGCGTATGTCTATTAAAGGGGAAGTGCTTCCTGTGAAGGAGGATTCGAGTCGGACATCTTTACTAAAGGGTGGAGGGATCCCATCAATCCAGTACGTCCCTTGGTAGTTTCTGGAATAATGTTAATATATGCCCACATGTAGTATTGTGTCTGTAATAATGATCCTTTTTTTCCCTTACTGAGGAATATGTCATTTTGATTGTCTTACTATGATTTTCTTGTAACTCACTGTTGGTTATGCGGGAAAGGATTTCTGGACTGGTTATTGTATCTAAATTGGTTAAAGATTTAATTTTTGGCTGTTTTTTCATCAATTAAATGATTAGTTAATGGTTGTTGTAGATTTGATGAGTAATTGTGTTGTTGCTTTAATTTGTTAGCGTAAAAATTCTTTACACTGTCATTACTCAAAGCATAAAACAACTTTATATGTGAAAGTAAGTAGTAGTGGTTTCGGGTAATTTGATCAAGGAATTTATTTTGCAGAAATTTTTCTTGGTCAAGAACCATTTTTGTCTCGTTATTTCAATTCTTGGTTAATATACCCCACTTAAAAGGAATACTTTGATCAATTTATATAGAATTATGGGTTCAAATTCGTAATTCTATCGCTTTCATCTAATTTACTGGGTTCAAAAACTATTATTTAGTATATATTTGACAAATATATATATGTCTAAGCCGAAAGTTATGGGTTCAGATGAACCCGCAACTTGTTTACCGGATAGCCCCTAAGCTTATATGAGTAACACTATCACAAAACAAGACTGAACAGCATGTAAAGCATACAAAAGCACTTAGAATGGCCTAAAACAATACATTATTGAAATAGCTGTGTATTATCTTAACCAAACTCCAGTGTTACATAACATATGAGTTTACTACAAATTGCTAATTGAATAATCAGGGAATTAAGTCCAGTATATATACATCTGTATATATAATCGAATAGAACTGTTAAAATGATTTATGAGACTGATAAACAGTCTTGAATATGCTCTAAGGAGCGTAATAGTAACCCCTCAACGTCTGTGATGCGTTTGTTTGTTATAGGAACTCCAATTACTCCACAAATTGCTTCATTCAATTTTGTTGGTTGTTCAACCACTTGCTTCATTTTCTGCAGTTCCACATATACATTTGTTAGATCAGTGAGTTGATAAGACTGCAGATGCATATGATGAATCAAAATTGATAATATCAGTGTATTTCAACCTATTGCGCCAAGTTTTTTTGGAACCCTAGGAAAACCCGCAGCCGCTGCCACAGCCTCTGCCTTTCGGGTGAGCACTCTGTGCGCACTGGATAAACCCCCCACTGTGTAATAGCCTGCAAACTACACAGGGGATGTAAACCGCACTAGGCAAGCCCTGTGCGACAGGCTCAGACCCAAAAGGCATTGAGGGGAAATCGAACCCGCGTCTCCCGTGTGGAAAACTCCCTCCAAACCCACTGGGCCATCCCTTCGGGACCTATTGCGCCAAGTTGTGTACTCTATTTTTCAGGTTATAAAAAGTTGGTTCCCCTAAACAAAAGTTACTTTTAGGAAAGTTTTCCTAATGATCAATCCATAAAGCTTAGACCCAAGAAAAAAGGGAAGGCATCCCCGTTCATGGAGGGTTTAGGGAAGGGCCACGCTTCAAGGGGTGTGATGGACAGCCTACCCTAATCAAGGACGGATCTAGAGTTCAACATATGGATTCACGGGGACCCAGCAGCTTTTGCTCAGATTTTGTTTTTATATTAAAAAGTCCACTAAATATATACTATATAAATATTTGACTGTAAACTAAGTTATTATTATAAATATACTTGAAGTCAATTTTAGGAACTCATAAGCTTCAAATCCTGAATCAGCCTCTGACCCTAATACAAGTTCTTCCAATTACATACTTGTTTTTGGCAAACCAGTAATATTGACTGCTATAGTCGTTGATGTTTCATCAATAAGATTCATAAAAAAAAGGATTCAAAGAAAATAATGGAAATTTAGTCAAACCTTGTCATCAGGAAAGTGGAATTTAAGCTGCTGATTCTGCTTATTTTGTTTCTGTTTTTGGTGATTTCCTATGAAGATGCAAATGGTAGCAGCAACAACCCCAAAGGAGCAAATAGCACCAATTCCAGCCAAGCTCCAGTTCCATAAGTTCAATCCACCATTGTTCTTTTCAATATCTGCTTCCATGTTTTCCCTTTTCTTGATCACAGTACTACTCTCTTTGTCTACGACCTCAGCTTTATCATCAAACGGCAAAGGACCAGAATCAATTTGAGACACACAAGTCTTGTTACTGAACTTGGGTGAGTCCAATTTCATGTTTTCATATTCTGTTTCCTTCATTTTCTTGAAGAAAACTTGTGACACTTGATCTTGCTCATCTTCCACTCTACTTGTTTCCTGTTGAGATACAATTTACACAAGTAATTAAAGTATGCTCTCTTTAATAATTTAAACTTTTCGATGAGATGATCACATAATTTAACATGATATTAGAACAGACAAGAGGTACTGAAGTCAAATCTCACTACTAGCCAAAATGCAAAAAAAATATCTTCACAAATTTGATCAATATTGTGCATTTTTAAAGTTTTTTATGTCTTATTTGCTTACAAGAACGGGATATATATGCATGACATCTTTTGTTTTTGAAAAAAAAAATATGCCCACATTTGAGATGATTTTAGAAGAAAAAGAATCAATCGCAATCTATCGCAATTTCTAGGCGAGATGATCACACCATTCAACACTCCCAAGTTTGTGTTAGGATCGAAATAATCATATGTCATACGGAAGTTAACAAAGCAAACCTTGAACGACATAAATCAGACATCACAAATATTTAACGTGATCTGATCAATTGACCTACGTCCACAAATGACAATCCACTATATAAAAAAAAGTACAAAATATCGAGAGAATAACCTCACGAAGAGACACATACAAGTGGCAGGCTAGCACTTACCTCACAAATTCTCCACCTAAACAAGACTATCAAATGCTTTATGGCTAGATTGTGGATGTTAAAAATTGAAAAGGAAGGACTAGCCAAATATGGAAGAATCATATTTTTTTTTTTGTAAACGGTAAAATCAATTATGATAAATATATTGTCATTTCTTTAAGGAATAAAAAAAATCAAATACGATAAGAAAATCAGAACAACACTTTGATCTTTTTTAGAAATACATGTTTACCTCATCTGGAACCTTAGTGATAACTTCTTTAATAACCTCATCATCCTCCTGGATTTTTTGTGAAATTGGATTCAGCTGATTTGGGAGTGGAATAATTAGCTGATTTGGCACTCTAGAGTGTTCTGTTGAGTCGACAAATTGAGATTCATATTTCTTAAAGGAAATATTTTTGTTTCCATAATCATGGAGTTCAAGAAGTCCATTATTAGGAAGAAGTTCCCACTCAGATTCAAGATCCATTTTTCACTGAATGAAATTAGCAAGGAGTTGTTACTATTGAATTGGTTTAAATAGTTTGGAATTCCGTGGAGTTTTTATTCTTTTGGTAATTGAAAAGTCAAAGAGAGTAATGTGGGATTTTATTGAGAGAAGGCACTCAACTCCAGATGGAGGATGTCTTCTTGCTCTTTAGAGATTGAATGTTGAATTTCTCCTCTTAGTTATGATGGTGATTGAGTCATATAGGTGGAAGCTTATCACTCTTTGAAAAATCAATAGGATGGACCACATATAAGGAGGCTAATCTATTCTAGATATTTCTCTCAATTATTAATTGGATTAATTATTAATATATAGTCATTCTCATTAGTTCAATAATGTCATTTCGGATAAATTTGAACCATGGTGTGAATTAACTATAGATTTTCTTTATATTAGTGGCGTCTATAGTCAACTTGGCATACCTCGACTGTTTTCACTACTTGCTTAGATTTGAATTACCTAAGTTTTTCATAATTTTCGGTCACTTTTTCAATATCTACTAGTACTCACTTAAATTTGAGTACGCTAGTCTTTCATAATTTTTTGCTTACTTCATTAATAGTAGTTAAGCCATATCCTTTAGTACAACTTTAGACTAAACAATGTTCTCAAAGTCCTTTTATTTCTTCTCTCTTTTAGTTAAAGTGATTCTCATCCACGGTGTAATTGTAACTCCAATCTCTCTGTCCACCAATAAAGAAGTGTACTTGGGTGCTAAGAGACACTTTTTTTTTTATTATTATTATTATTATTATTATTATTATTATTATTATTATTGTCGTCGTCGTCGTCGTTTGTGTGTAATCAAGCAAACTGCAAGAGGTATTCTTAGAATTCACGTAGTCCTTTTTAATTAAGAGAAGGTAGAAAGGAACAAAAAAAAGGCAAGACTGAAGTTACCACACTCTATAAGTCATTAGATACCACTTAGGGCGGTTTATAGATAATGAGTTGTAAAGCATGAATTAATATAACATACTATTATTCATTTAAGACTCTTCCATTTTCTTCAGCAATTGATGTGAACGGTTTTTGCATTCCTATTTTTCTTCTATAGATTTTAAAAAATTATGTTAAATTAATTATTGAAACTCTAACTAAGAGATACACTTGCGACATTTCCATGAGTATTATTTATATTAGGCGAACAAAACTAATGGTTATCTCATTATGTCACGACCTAAACCTCGTACTGGTCGTGATGGCGCCTCTCGTGAGGACGAAGCCAGCCAACTAACCCAGCTCGTTTTTTCAAAAATAGTTAAACATAAATAAACAGCTTAAATATGACTTAATAATATTAATTAGCGGAAATACAATCCAACACAACCCTAATCGGGGTGTCACAAGTCACGAGTATCTATCAGAATATAAATCCACTACAAGGCCTAAAATATATAAAACCAGAATAATGAACAAAAGAGAGAAACGTGGTGCTGCGAACACTGGCAGTCACCTCCTTAACTCATGTAACTCTGCCTCTAATCGGCCAAAACCTGCTACCGGGTAAATAGATACCTGCATCTGCACACGAGGTGCAGGGAGTAAAGTGAGTACTCCAACTCCGAGTAATAAAGGTAAATAATAACTGAGCAGTAAGAAATCACGTAAAGCAAACCATCATGTTGTATAGAAGCAGGGTACAATCCTTTGAGAAAACAGTGAAACTGTGAAATCTTAGGAAATATCTTGGCTCAGTTTAAATTTCTTTTGAAAATGATCTTTTCAACAGTTACGAAATGATTTCAAAACAGTTAGTGCCGATAAGCACCAAAAATCTACCCCTCGGGCACAAATACCACAGTATAACAGGTAAAAAGGCAAGTAAATATGCAAGATGAGCACATAAAAGTTCGCCCCTCGGGCAATATCTCAAAACAATACCAGCCCCTCGGGCTCAATATCAATCGCTCAGAACAGTATCAGCCCCTCGGGCTCAGTATCAGTCACTCAGCATAATATCAGCCCCTCGGGCTCACTCTCATATCACATGGGTACCCGCGCTCACTGGGGGTGTACAAACTCCGAGAGGGGCCCCTTACGGCCCAAGCGCAATATCAATCCACCTCGTGGCATATAAAATAAGGCCTGAAAGCCTTCTCACATCACACTCGAGGCCTGAAAGCCTCCTCACATATCACTCGAGGCCTGAAAGCCTCTACACAATACACTCGAGGCCTGAAAGCCTCCTCACATAACACTCGAGGCTTGAAAGCCTCCTCACATGACACTCGAGGCCTGAAAGCCTCCTCAGCCCAGAAAACATCATAAGCCTCTCGGGCATCAATATAATAGTAGTGCTCAGCCCAAACAACAGTGGAAATGTCATTTAAGTCTCAAAATGCAATTAAAGTGGCTGAGTTTGTAAAACAGTATAATCAACACGACTGAGTTCAAGTAGTATATCAAATAGTGAGGAAAGAGTGATAAAAATCCATGGAGGACTCAAGTAGTCAGCATTAAGCCCAAAATATGGCGATCAGCCCAAACTATGATAGTAACAAATAAGTTCCAGTCAAATACTCAGTAAAATCATCTTTCGGGAGGGACAAGTCACAATCTCCAACGATGCTCTACCCGATGCTCGCTATCCGGCGTGCAAGTCACCACAATATAGCACTACGATGTGCAGTTCGGGGTTTCAAACCCTCAGGATATCATTTACAATCATTATTCACCTCGAACCGCTATAATCCCTAGCTCGTGACACCTTTACCCCTCAAATTGGCTTCCGCGCACGTCGAACCTGGTCAAAATTACAACGAATACATCACAATAGGCTAAGGGAACATAACCCAATCGAAAAGACTTAAAAAATATCGAAAATCATGAAATTTGCAAAACCCGAGCCCCAGGCCCACTTCTCGAAAAATTAAAAAATTAATATCACCGGATTCCTTATCTCGCCACGAGTCTATACATATCAAAATTACCAAAATCGGAGTTCATTTGACCCCTCAAATTCCACTTTGAAATACTAAATTTTCAAGCCCTAGCTTTACCCTCTTTTGAAGAATTTCCAAAAATGTCCATGTTAATTCTACCATTAAATCATGTAATTAGGCCAAAGAACTCACCTCCAATCACACCTAGTCGAAATCTCCTTCAATTTCTGTCCAAGAGCTCACAAGGTCGATCAAAAATGGCGGAAGTGAACTTAAGCTCGCGGAACAAAATGAGCTTTAAAACCCTTCTCTGAACAAAGATTTCCGCATCTGCGGTTCCTTTACTGCATTTGCGGCTACTGCTTCTGTGGTTATACCTCCGCTTCTGTGGATCTTCATTAAGCCAACAATGCTTCTGTGGTCCTCTATCCGCATTTGCGGAATCCGCTTCTGCGTATACTTGTCCGCTTCTGCGGAAACACCATGGTCTCACCTTTCGCTTCTGCGACTCATCTACCGCTACGATGCGGCCCCAAGCCCGCACCTGCGAAAACATCCAACCTTCCAAGAACTTGCACCTGCGAACCTCCTCTCGCATCCGCGGAACCGCATATGCGGCCCTTCTTCCGCAGATGCGGAAACACCAGATACCAGCAACATCAGAATTTCACCAAGTCCAAAAATCATCCCGATGGCTATTCGAAATCACCCCAAGGCCCCCGGGACCTCAACCAAAAGTGTCAACCCATCCTAAAACATCATTCAAACTTGCTCAAATCATCAAAACACCACAAATAACACCAAAACCCTCAAATTACATCAGATTCAAACCTAAGTTTCTTCAAAACTCTCGAAATACGCATTCGATCAACCAAACGACGTCTGAATGACCTGAAACTTAACACACACATCCCAATTCACTTAACGAAGCTATAGAAACTCTCGGAATTCCATTCCGACCCTTGGATCAAAATCTCACCTATCAACCGGAATTCGCCAAAATACTAACTTCGCCAAATTCAAGCCTAATTCTACACCGGACATCCAAAAGCATTTCCGATCACGCTCCTAAGTCTCAAATCATCTAACGAAGCTAACCAAATCATAAAAACTCCGATCCGAGTTCATATACAAATAAGTCAACTCTCGGTAAAACCTTTCAAATTCTAAGCTTTCTACTGAAACTGTTCTTTCAAATTCATTCCAAATTTTTCCTGAAAACCAAAACCAACGATCTACATTAGTCATAATACATAACACAGGGCAAGTCATGCCTGAGAACTGGCGATCAAAGTGCAAAAGTTCAAAACGACCGGTCGAGTCGTTACATCCTCCCCCACTTAAATACACGTTCGTCCTCGAACGTACCCAGAGCTGTTCTAAAAGCCAACCAATCGCTGAATAACCTTACCGTGCATATACCCGGGGGTGATCCCACGTCACCCTATCTCATGCAGGTCCGATAACGCATTTTAACTAAAATCACACAATCCAATCTAGTCCATTAATCATATAACCACATTTCAATTTCTGAAATCACATATAGGGTTGGAACCTCACATCTATACTCTGAATAGTCCCGAACCAGTTGTCTTAACCCATACCTGCAACCTCAAGTGCAATTATATGACATACCACATAACTCAAACACTCGAAACGATAACTTCTATTCACAGTAGCTGCATATATCAACCGAATATCGATAGGAAACCTCTTATCAACTAAGGTCTTATTCCAACACTCCTATAAACTGCCAACAATAAATGAAACATGCAATAAATCATAACAATTTCTCAGATCAACCATTCGTGAAGCCACTTCCCTTTCGCCTAACACCACAGCAGATTCCGAGTCAAACCTCGATATTATCCTTCCAACAAGCTGAAATCAAATCCGTTCGTATTCATTAATGACCCCAACGATCACCTTGAATCCAACACACCACTCTGGTGACATGACACATCAATACAGGCCTAAGCCACAACTTGTATAATTCGCGCACCAATAAGAAACAATCTGAATATACTCAAATCATGAAATGACCCCAAATGAAAGAGCTGTACCTCAAGCTCATCAGTACCATCACAACACAAAGCTGAGACCCCGTTTCACATCGTAGAATTAGAACACATGAATCCACCCTGAAAGGTCATATCGCCACGTAGCCTCGCTACAATGCGCGATCCTATCCAAACACTGCTACACATGGAACACCTCAAGTCACTATGCTCCAACATCGATAGCCACGCACAATTTTGATGTCTGGAACCAAAGCAAATCATTACATCCGCGGTGAACAAATAACACACGCCACGCAACCCGGTAGGACATCACTGATACGCCATTCACTGAGCAATGCCCGATTACTCTTCCCGCTTGAATTCCACTAAGAGACCCCAATTGAACCGCACCATATGTGCCTATAACCAACAAATCATAACATCTCGCAACACAGAAGGGTAACTCATAGATCTCACCCCGATCACAGTTAAGCTCAACAACGGTCGAATTAATGTCTCCCTCAGTAATGCCATTCAGAGTCAACCAAGCCGACTCAAGATAGAACACGCCCCCACATTGGCCTGCCAACGAACTCCTTATCAAGGAAACCTGAAGCTACTCCTTCCCCTCTATAACTCTGTCGGCGCTATACGATACGATACAAGGCACCAAATCAACACCGAAATCCACAACCTTGCCCGGCGACCTGCCCAGCCACAAGAAACACCTCTAAGAATTCCTTCACCACCGGGATGAATCAATAGGAGGAGACTCAGCACCGACACTCATCACAAAACTCCAAATAAGAAAGGCAATCCTTCCAAGTCGTCCTCTGGTCTTCGAAATATGAAAATCCCCAATAGGATACAATCCATCGAACATCACCACTCATTTCGTGGTATTTCCCGACATAGCCAACCGCGCCATCTTATCGCAATAGTCCAGAATAACACAACACAAAAACGTCCAGTTTACACCCCAATATCATATCCAAAATCTAACACACCAAGCAAAGAAAGATCCACTCGGGCCTCCAAATCTCGGCAGCCACTAAACAGTGCTGATACACATGATTTACAATCACAACATAGCCTGGATATGAGAACTTCCAGTCTCCAATTCCATGTAGCACACAAATCACCATACCTGATCCCAGATTCCGCCGTCCGAATACATATCACACATCAAGTACCCAGTCATTCCACGAAAGTTATTCTAAAATTCCCATGTGCCATACAAGCAACTAGAATATCGGCAGTCGATCCAGCCTGAAAGTGCCACAATACTACTGAAGTGCCATCAACTTAATCACATTGCTCTTTTTCTGAAACCCATACTCTCGTCAAATCACTTCCAAATAACAATACATTTTCCTTAATCATCTGAGGCTACCCGCTGCCTAGGAGGTTTATGAACTTCTTTTCAGAACTGAACTGAAACCTCGTACATGCAAATCTCGATCCTCCACAACATACTGCATATACCATACCATCCAAGGATAATAGAAAAACTTTTATCTCCCTTCCGAGCCACAGACATCTACGCACTCAACTACTCAAGAACTTCCATTGATCCCATCTAGAAGAGAAATCATTACATATCCCATGTCTCTCATATTCATAAAAAATGCACATCTTCAACCACGGTAGAAATCAACAAGAACTCTCCCAATTCCATTTGCATAAATTAAACTTCCAGGACTGAATCCTTCTAACTAGAACAAGCTAAGCAAGCCATCAAAACCCATGAGCATTGCTGCAAAATACCTGTAAGAACCCCTTACCTCGAACACATACAAAGAATTAATCATATCTTTACCATACCGACTCGGTCTACTATCAAGATACTCCATCCATCTAAATTTCCTTCTGCTTTATTTTCAACTTGTTACTCCCTCTTACTGTTGTACCATAATGCCTCAACCCAGGCTCACTACACGAGACCCAAGAACAAGACCACACTGTCTAAGATCCATAAGCCGCCGAATACTCTCTCAAATATTACCAGAAACATCATGCTCCTGAATACTTTAATATGAAGAACTTCCTGCAAATCTGAATTCGTTACTGTTACTTTCCTGATACTGATACATAGAACCCCATAATTAACCCAGAAATACCACAAATCTGAACCTCTTCCAATGAAAACACAGTTTCTAACCACACATGCAACTTAAAATACCCAATTGTTTCCTGCAGAATCTTGAACACATTAGAACCATTCTCGAAAGTCATTCACTCTTATTCAAACTGCAAATTACCTGACCTGACGAACAGAATCACTCGTGCCTCATTAGCACTCCGATACCGCAAAATGATGTCCTCCTCCCAATACAACCAAGAAAATTCCCGCTCTATGCGCCGAGCATCCTTTACCCACAACACTCTAGACATTCCGTGATTCTCATACTCTATGAAGCATAATATAACCTTTGTCAAACTTTCCTTTACTCTAGCCATAGCTATTTCACTCGCACGCCCCCAAACTTGAACCAACATAGTACCAAACCATGCAATCAACTACTCACATCAGACTCCCCCACTTGGCTCGAAGCCATAGATCAAGATACACTCAATAGCTCATAACACTTTTAATCTATTGATGCCACAATACCATAGTGAGATTAAACTCAAATCATTTATAAGTTTATGAAACACAGATCATCCAGTACTGTAAATCTTCTGCAAATCTCGCATTCAACCCCGCAATAGTCAAGCCCACTCTCTTAAGAAAATCCCAAATTTCAAATTTCAACACGTATCCTTCCATTACACATAAGATCTTCTAACACACACATAAGGATCGCACCACTTTGGAACACTCCACAGGGGATAACCCACATGCTTCGCCTCAATATAACATTTCCGTAACCTTCCACCGTCATGCACATTACACAATCACTTAGTCTTCCTGAGTCTGAACTCATACCGCAACATGAAATTTACTTCATTCCCATCTAAGAGACACGAAAAGATTATTCATGCACCCATAACTCGGAGCTACATATCCAATCACAATGGAATCATACACTTAATAGTTCATTTATCATCCAGCACACCTTCCTCGTTACTTCCAAGT
Organism: Nicotiana glauca; assembly: GCA_026770625.1. Lineage (NCBI taxonomy): Eukaryota > Viridiplantae > Streptophyta > Magnoliopsida > Solanales > Solanaceae > Nicotiana > Nicotiana glauca. Next base: position 72,422 of record MU770005.1, on the reverse strand, counting down.
CATATAGATACATTTCGTAGTACTAACATGCTTATTACGTAGCCATTCAACCGTCACTTCCACTAATAGGGACACTGCCGAACATATAATTTCAAAATACTTGCTCACACAATCAGTACCTCAGTGCTCAAGCCATAGGCAAAGATCCAGCCTCAAGTCCTCCAGACTGGCCCAACATCAAACTCACAGAGATCACATCTCGCCCCTTGATCGGGGAATCATAAACCATCAAGGCACATCGGATACTGAGCGCTCATGCGCGCATACGAACGCGTGGAAGGAATTTCAAGAGTTTCTTTTCAAGCTGAATCAAGGATGCACGCTAAGAATTCCAAGAATGCAAAATTTTCCTAAAGGTTCTGCAGCCTCTAGAGGATAAATACAGACGTCTCCGTACCGATCCACGAGACTCTACTAAAACTGCTCATGACTCGTGAGACCTAGTAACCTAGGCTCTGATACCAACTTGTCACGACCCAAACCCCGCACTAATCGTGATGGCGCCTCTCGTGAGGATGACGCCAGCCAACTAACCCAACTCGTCTTTTCAAAAATAGTTAAACATAAATAAATAGCTTAAATATGATTTAATAATATTAATTAGCGGAAATACAACCCAACACAGCCCTAATCGGGGTGTCACAAGTCACGAGCATCTATCAGAATATAAATCCACTACAAGGCCTAAAATATACAAAACCGAAATAATGAACAAAAGAGAGAAACGTGGTGCTGCGAACGCTGGCACTCACCTCCTTAATTCATATAACTCTGCCTCTGAACGGCCAAAACCCGCTACTGGGTGAATAGATACCTGCATCTGCACACGAGGTGCAGGGAGTAAAGTGAGTGCTCCAACTCAGTGAGTAATAAAGGTAAATAACAACTGATCCGTAAGAAATCACGTAAAGCAAACCATCATGCTGTATAGAAGCAGGGTACAATCCTTTGAGAAAATAGTGAAACTGTGAAATCTTTGAAAATATCTTGGCTCAGTTTAAATTTCTTTTGAAAATGCTCTTTTCAACAGTTACGAAATTATTTCAAAATAGTTAGTGCCGATAAGCACCAAAAATCTGCCTCTCAGGCACAAATACCACAGTATAACATGTAAAAAGGCAAGTAAATATGCAAGATGAGCACATAAAAGTTTGCCCCTCGGGCAATGTCTGAAAACAGTACCAGCCCCTCGGGCTCAATATCAATCGCTCAGAACAGTATCAGCCCCTCGAGCTCAGTATCAGTCACTCAGCATAATATCAGCCCCTCGGGCTCACTCTCATATCACATGGGTACCCGCGCTCACTGGGGGTATACAGACTCCGAGAGGTACCCCTTACGGCCCAAGCGCAATATCAAGCCACCTCGTGGCATATAAAACAAGGCCTGAAAGCCTTCTCACATCACACTCGAGGCCTGAAAGACTCCTCACATATCACTCGAGGCCTGAAAGCCTCCTCACAATACACTCGAGGCCTAAAAGCCTCCTCACATGACGCTTGAGGCCTGGAAGCCTCCTCAGTCCAGAAAACATCATAAGCCTCTCGGGCATCAATAAAATAGTAGTGCTCAGCCCAAACAACAGTGAAAATGTCATTTAAGTCTCAAAATGCAATTAAAGTGGCTGAGTTTGTAAAACACTATAATCAACACTGTCACACCTCCTTTTTTACCGAATTACTACACCCTGGGAAGGGATATAATAAACGAATGAGTTTTTCCACTCAAAGGACAGTCGGAGCGGAATTTATTTATTTAGATTCAAAGTCGCCACTTGGGAGATTAATGGTGTCCCAAGTCACCGATTGAATCCCGAATCGAGGAAAAGATTGACTCTGTATTACAGTCCGCGAACTAGAAATCCGGATAAGGAATTCTGTTAACCCGGGAGAAGGTGTTAGGCACTCTCGAATTCCGTGGTTCTAGCACGGTCGCTCAACTATTGTATTTAATTTTTATCTGATTTCAATACATGTTCTATTTTTATGTGCCCTTTGTTAATAACCTGCTTTTATTATATTTATTATTTATTTTTACAAGGATTACAACGTCATGAAAATGTATCTCGAACCACGCCGCACCAGTGCGCCCGTGGCTTTTGACACATTTCGACTTCGTTGAGATTTGGATTTGGGTCACATAAATGTGCACCCGTATTTAGGAAGGTAATATTATTAACATACGATCCTAAAGCGACTACGCATTTATTACCTTTGGGGAAGACCGTGAAATTCACTAAACGGTCCTCCCAATTTTTAAATATTTTTATATAACAATTGTTGAGGGCCCCGCCTTTGTATTTATTTGGGCGAGGCTCGTCTTTTTTATTTTTTAAAAGGCCAAACTAAAGTATACTAAGTTTTCTATTTGCCTTTGTCTCTAAAGGTTAATTAACCCATGAATTCAAGTCTCAAATTCAAGTCCGGATTCAAACAAAAAAAAATAAAACCTTNTTAACCACTATTGTGTTCCAATGAGCTTGGGAATGAACAAACTACAACAATTTATTGACATGTTGAATCTATAGTAAACTAAATTCTGCAATTGCTTAACCAAAACTAACATGCATATGAGCCAAACAAATTAACTGAAGATAGCGTATTGACATCGCTCATTTCAGTTTAAAACGATAACTCGCAGAGTCCATTTAAGTACATATCCAAAACAACTAAACACAGCAAAATAGCTAAACACAACATCTAACTTTCAATTTCATAAAATTAAATAAATACAAAGCCAACTAAACACAGCAAAAATGTCATCCACGTCAAAATGTATTGGCATTTTCCACTTCATTTCAACTAGATACACCACATAGAAGCTGGATCGAAGGAGTGTACCTGAGATTCAAAAATGTAAAAAATGAGGAAATATGGAAGGTCAGTCAGGGCAGTAGCGAACCACAGCTAGATTCAACACAGCAAAATTCGATTTCAACTTCACAAAACACGTAGAAACCTACAGCAGACAATCAATCACCACCAGCAACAAAGGAAATCACACGAATGAACCCAAAATGACTGAAGAGGACCCTGAACTTGCTTGAAACCAACCACAAATTATATGAACTATCAAATTACTTGAAAATGCACTGAAAACTTCAATGAAATAGTGAATTCTTCATATTTTTTTTGGATATTTCTATTGTTTTTTGGGGATTTTTGAACATCTAAATTTCAAATTTTGAGATCTGAAATTGAAATTGGAAGAGGAAATTTTTTTTTTTGGGGGGAAATTCAGGCTGAAAAAAACTTTTTTTACAAGTCAGAATGCCTTGCCTTTTATAGGCAATAGTGAGGGTATCCCTCAAATTTTAATTTTATTTTTAGTCCCTTATTTCTTTTACTTACTCAACAAGTTAACACTCATATTTATTGATATTTCAATAGGACCCCCAATCTAGAAGCTTCTGTATTAATTGTCAAAAAGGTTTTCCTACCCAAATTACCCTCAAATGTTCCTGAAACTAGTCTCACCCCACTCCCAACTTCTGCCCATGATTGTTTTAACAGATACTATAGTTAACTACTAGGTTCTATTAATCCGAATAATCCCTAAACTAATTGATTACTAATTATTGACAAAAACCTATATCTAACAAAACTCGAAATCATAAGACAAGGCCAAAAGAAAAGATTAGTAATTAATACTCAATTAAGAGCAAACAAGGGAAGTATCACATACTGTCAATTATACCATGTTTAATCAAAGTAAAGTGAAAATACAGTAAAACATAAGATAGCACACCATGCAATTCAGACTAAAATTAATCTATAAACCAACCCTAAATTAATAGTAAAGGCCAAGAAAACTAAAAACAAAGAACAAGAACAAAGCAGACTTACAACTTGAGACTTGATTAAAAAAAAAAATTACGCGAACTTGGTGATATTTGAATCTCGTCCGAAGTCAATTCTCTATGAGGAGCATCAGTGGACTGTGAGGTAAAGCTTTTGAGCCATTTGGATGAACTAGGGTTTTTGACCGTTCTTGACTTTGCAAATTCAAGGATTTCAGTCATGATTTGAGGCGAGATATTGATGGATTAATGATGAGGAAGTGGGGGAGGCTTGGTGGTGTAAGTTTGGGCCAATTTGGGAGATATCTCCGCCGTGGACGGCGGAGACGGCGATGATAAAATTCGATATTCGAGCGGATCCAGTGAGATTCGAGGGAAGCTGATAAGATATTCATGACGAGGGCTTTGAGGTGGTCTGGGGGTGTAACTTTTGTAGTGATTAGTGTTAAGTACGTTCACCGGCGGTGGAAAGTCCGGCGGAGATACGGTGGAACCCTAGTGGGACTGAGGCGGTGTAACAGAGGAAAGGGAGGGGTACGAGGAAGACCTTATTAGGTCTTTTTTATTTTAATTAAATCAAACGACCATCTTATAATTAATATCAAAGCTTGTGGACCGTTGGATCAAATGGCTTCGATGGCTGAGATTGATCGCCTATTCTAGACGACGTCGTTTGGTCGTTTCTTGGACCGGACCGGGTTGATGTGAATTGGGCCTGGGCTGGGTATGGGTATTTTGGTTTGGGCTGGCCAATTTTGGCCCAATTTCGGGGGGCAACATTAGGCAGCCCCTTTCTTTGTTTCTCTTTTATTTTATTTGTTTTCCTTTTTATTTAAATTGTTTTTGTGTATATATTTTTTCATTTTGTATTTTTTTGTGTTATTTATTTTTTTTCTAATTTCTACAAAGATGCAAAATTAAACTAACAATTAAGCTGAGACTAATTAATGCATGAAATTTGTTTAATAACTATTTTGCGACAATTTCATAATAACAATGCTAAAGTGAACTATTTTTGGCATTTTCTTCATATCCTCCTCTAAAATAAATTAATATTACCATATGAAATTAATTTGTAAATGCAGATGCATATTTTTTGTATTTTATATGAATTGACATGCAACCAATCAACACAAAATTCAACAAAATTCACAAAAATTGTAAAAATCATTTTATTTGAAACTTTTTGGAATAATTTGCTTAGGACAAAAATCACGTGCTCACAGCTGCCCCTCTTTGCCCGGAAACATAAAGAGTTTTTGTGCAAAGACAAGTGAGCAGAAATGAGAGATTTTTGCCCGTTTGCATATTCCGTGTGAAGCATTTTTTGAAAAAGTTTGATCGCACCCTGCTTCAGAGGTTGCCTACATATCCCGGGCTAAACAGGAATCAGGTCAGTGTAGTTCAGGAGGGTCTGGTAGCTGGGACTACCAGGAGCTGTGATTTTACTGTTGTTGTTGCTGTTACTGCTCACTGACCTCCTTATTACACCGTGTCAAGACAAAAAAAGCTAGCCTAAGCTATGATCTATGAGTTACAAAAGATCCTATCTATGTCTTCAAAATTGCTTTTGTGCTGCCTTGAACTTGTATCTTGTGTTCTTCCAATATGATTCTTGTTGTTGCCTTGATCTTGCATCTTGTATTCTTTCAATGGAATTCCGACTGTGTCCACTCTTCAGATGGACTCCTGCTTGCGATTGCTTGAAAAAGTATTCCCTTGTTCTTCAGGTGGGCTCCTGCTTACAATTGCTTTGAAAAGTATTCCCTTGTTCTTCAGGTGGGCTCCTGCTTACAAAAATCGACTAACAAAGAAAATTTTTCTGCCCCAGTATGGTGACTGGGCATATTATGTTATCAGATATTAAAACTCAAAGCTAAATTTCAGATGGTACTTCCCTTGTTTTCCAGGTGGGTACCTGCTTACTGTATTTGAAAAGATATTCCCTTGTTCTTCAGGTGGGCGCCTGCTTGCTGAATTTGGAATGTATTCCCTTGTTCTTCAGGTGGGCACCTGCTTATAAAAATTGACAAACACAGAAAATTTTTCTGCCCCAGTTTGATAACTGGGTGCATGATGTTACTGAATGTCGACTTGAGATAAGAGTTGTATTATACTTCCTTTGTTCTTCAGGTAGGTGCCTGCTTGCTGTACTTGAAATGTATTCCCTTGTTCTTCAGGTGGGTGCCTGCTTACAACAATCATACAAAACAAAGAAAATTTTCTGCCCCAGTTTGATAACTGGATGCCACAAGTTATCAAAAATTGACAATTTAAAATTGAATTATACTTCCCTTGTTCTCCAGGTGGGTGCCTGACTACTGAAACTTTGAAATGTATTCCCTTGTTCTCCAGGTGGGCTCCTGATTGCTGAATTTGAAAGGTATTCCCTTGTTCTCCAGGTGGGCTCCTGATTGCTGAATTTGAAAAATATTCCCTTGTTCTCCTGGTGGGCTCTTGATTGCAACCTAATAGACAAAACAAAGAAAATTTTCTGCCCTAGTTTGGTAACTGGGTACAATATGTTATCAAATATTAAAACTGACAATTTAAAATTGAATTATATTTCCTTTGTTATCCAGGTGGGTGCCTGACTGCTGAATTTTGAAATGTCCTCCTTTGAACATTGTTGTTTTCCCTTGAAACCTGAACTGACCACCCTTGTTCTCCAGGTGGGTGCCTGATTGCCGAAATTTCCTGTGTTCCCTTGTTATCCACATTGGTCACATTCACTTTAGAGTGATTAGTAAGAATTTGAATCTTTTGTCCCTGTTTTAATCAAATAACAATTGGTTAATATAAATGGTGGTTAGCTGTTGGCATTCTTGTTGGCCATGCTCCCACCTCTGAACTTGCTCCAACTTGCTTTTTTGAACTTGTTTTGTCTTGCCATGATTTCCCGGCTAACTTTCAAACTTTCTGATCCTGATGGCCCAAATGTTTTCCTCATGTTACTGTCTTGGTGTTTCTTTTCCCCCTTTTCTTGTGAACTTTTGCTTCTTTCTCCAATCATCTGATTACCCTTTTTAATGGGATTTACATTGATCCTTCATGTTTCACTGTCATTTAATAAGTCCTGATCTCATTGTGCCATACAACTGGGAAGTTGGTAGTTAGCTTTGACTACAAATGTCTCATAGACAGATTTCAAGAGAAATGAAATGCAATGACCTCGAAGTTTTGAGGGTAGAAAGACTCTGAAAAGAAAAGAGGGTAGGACTTATCTGAGTGGGAAGGCTGATTCTGTTGATCATGCCATGTATTTTGGATTAATCGGCCTAGTCTATCCAACCAACCGACTGTCAATTGCCACATTTGTCGTTCCATATTTCACAACCCGATCTTCAATGAAACCCAAACCTTGCCTATTTTGCCACCTTTCAACCAAAACTTCTTTCATTTGCCCATTTTGGGTACTCACTTTCGCCATACGGTGCCCGTGAGGGTTTTCACCAATAAGACTCTTTCATTTTAATATCTCTCAACTCTCATCGCCTTACGGTGCCCGTGAGGGTTTTCACCAATAAGACTTTCTCATTTTAAAATCTCTCAATTCTCATCGCCTTACGGTGCCCGTGAGGGTTTTCACCAATAAGACTCTCTCATTTTCAATTTTCATCTTCTAGTACAGAGTGTTGTCCCCAATATGATTCACCTTACCTGCTCGTTTTGACATTTCTTAAAATTGATCAGAAGGTCTTTCTTTGGACCGTAATGTGGCTTTTGGATTGGTTTATAAAGAAAGGTATAAAGGCTCAAAATATTTCAACGTGGATTCAAAATTACAACTTTCGGAATCATATCTTCCATGACAAACATAACTTCTGCCCCAGTTTCATTCTTTGGGGATTCTTGGACTTTTCCTTGGTTATGACTGAACCTCAGTGAGGCTGCCTACGTACCCTTTTGGGATCAAGTCAAACGTATTTCAGGTCATAAAATCGCTTCATTGTTGCGATGTTTCCTTCCTTCCATTCTTTTCTTTTCTTTTCTTCTGTTCTTTTCTCTTTTCTTTTCTTTTCTTTTCTTTTTTTCTTCTTTTCTTTTCTTTTTCTTCTTCTTTTTTTTCTTTCTTTTCTTCTTTTCTTTTCTTTTTCTTTTCTTTCTTTTTCTTTCCTTTCCACTTGACTTCCTCGTTCAATCCTTGACTTTGTTGTTGATTCCGAAAGAGGGATATGAAGGAAGAATATAATAAGGCTCAAAGGGATAGCAATGGATAAAGTGTTTGGATAGCGGAACAAAATGCCTTCATCATTTCAATCTCAAAATATGTCAAATACAATCAGATACATAAAGATAAAGGAATTATACATAATATCTCTTGACTGCATCAGAATTGATAGCCATTTCGACACATTTCCCTTCCACATCTGTTAGATATAACGCTCTGTTGGACAACACTCATGATACGACAAATGGTCCCTGCCAGTTAGGAGCGAACTTTCCTTTTGCTTCTGCCCAATGAGGTAGGATACGCCTCAATACCAATTGTCCGACTTCAAATTTCCGTGGACGCACTTTCTT
>MU770005.1:11489-49484 GCA_026770625.1 Nicotiana glauca | reverse complement strand
TCGTTCTTTTATTTAAGGCGGTCAGGTTTAAACCGTTAGATGAACGGATTTCAACGGCTAGGATTGGTTTTAATGAAACGGGGTCGTTTAGTTTCGAGGCTGGGCAGACCGGGTATGGGGCATTTTGGGCTTGGACTGGGTACATTTTGCTTGGGCTTAAGTATTTTTGTTTGGGGTTTGGTGTTTTGGCCCAATTATTTAACAACCCCTTCTCTTTTATATTTTCTCATTTTTGTATTTTTATGACTATTTCACTTATATTTTTGTATTGTGCTTTTGTATTATTATTTCGGTATTTCATTTCTTTTGCATTTTCTGTATTTTTCTGTTTTTGTATTTATTTTTGATTTATTAAAATTGTTAAACTAATTAACTTCTATTTTATGGCAAATTAAACACAAAATGCTATTTGATTGTCTTTAAATTGTTCCAAAATGAATTAATACTTACTAAATATGAAATTAATTTCCTAAAAGCAAATGCATATTTTATATTTTTAACATGAATTATTATACAGCTAATTAACACAAAAATGCAACAAATTTCCACAAAAATTGTAAAATCATTTTGTTTGGATTTTTAGGAATAATTTGCTTATGGCAAAAATCACGTGCTCACAAACACGACTGAGTTCAAGTAGTATATCAAATAGTTAGGAAAGAGTGATAAAAATCCACTGAGGACTCAAGTAGTCGGTATTAAGCCCAAAATATGGCGATCAGCCCAAACCATGATAGTAACAAATAAGTTCCAGTCAAATACGCGGTAAAATTATCAATCGGGACGGACCAAGTCACAATCCCCATCGGTGCTCTACCCCATGCTCGCTATCCGATGTGCAAGTCACCTCAATATAGCACTACGATGTGCAGTTCGGGGTTTCAAACCCTCAGGATATCATTTACAATCATTACTCACCTCGAACCGCTGAAATCCCCAGCTCGCGACACCTTTACCCCTCAAATTGGCCTCCACGCACGTTGAACCTGGTCAAAATCACAAAGAATACATCACAATAGGCTAAGGGAACATAACCCAATCGAAAAGACTCGAAAATCACAAAATTTGCAAAACCCGAGCCCCAGGCCCACATCTCAAAAAATTAGAAAATTAACATCACCAGATTCCTTATCTCGCCACGAGTCTATACATATCAAAATTACCAAAATCGGAGTCCATTTGGCCCCTCAAATTCCACTTTGAAATACTAAATTTCCAAGCCCTAGTTTTACCCTCTTTTGATGAATTTCCACAAATTTCCATGTTAATTCTACCATTAAATCATGTATTTAGGCCAAAGAACTCACCTCCAATCACACCTAGTCGAAATCTCCTTCAATTTCTGTCCAAGAGCTCACAAGGTCGATCAAAAATGGTGGAAATGAACTTAAGCTCGCGGAACAAAATGAGCTTTAAAACCCTTCTCTGAACAGTGATTTCCGCATCTACGATTCCTTTACCGCATTTGCGGCTACCGCTTCTGCGGTTATATCTCTGCTTCTGCATATCTTTATTAAGCCAACATCGCTTCTGCGGTCCTCTATCCGCATTTGCGGAATCCGCTTCTACGGATACTTGTCCGCTTCTACGGAAACACCATGGTCTCACCTTTCGCTTTTGCGACTCATCTACCGTGTCTGCGGCATCGCAGATGCGGCCCCAAGCCCGCACCTACGAAAACAACCAACCTTCCAAGAACTCTCACCTGTGAACCTACCTCTTGCATCTGCGGAACCGCATATGCGGCCCTTCTTCCGTAAATGCGGAAACACCCGATACCAGCAACATCAGAATTTCACCAATTCCAAAAATCATCCCGATGGCCATCCGAAATCACCCCGAGGCCCTCGGGACCTCAACAAAAGTGCCAACCCATCCTAAAACATCATTCAAACTTGCTCAAATCATCCAAACACCACAAATAATACCAAAACCCTCAAATTACATCGGATTCAAGCCTAAGTTTCTTCAAAACTTCTAAAATACGCATTCGATAAAAAACCCAACCAAACGACGTCCGAATGACCTGAAAATTTACACACACATCCAAAATCACTTAACAAAGCTACAACAACTCTCAGAATTTCATTCCGACCCTCGGATCAAAATTTCACCTATCAACCGGAATTCGCCAAAATACTAACTTCGCCACATTTAAGCCTAACTCTACACTGGACCTCCAAAAGCACTTACAATCACGCTCCTAAGTCTCAAAAGGCCAGGACATCGAGTACGGGATCAAAGTTGCTTTCCAAGATTGAGGTCGACATCACTAATCAAGGTCGGGAAAGGGCATACTTCGATATGATGCTGGTATAATTCAGTAACAGAAGGAGCGAGATATCTGTGACAGATCGAAGATCATGGCGTGAATTTTGGAATGGATTGATCTTCGACGGTTAATCAGTTGTCAATATGATTTCCTACTATAATTAGAAGTGTACCTTGTTTAGAACTCCTCTATTATATAAGGAGGAATCCCATCATTTGTAAGCATCATTATTGACTAATAAGAGTACACACATCCATTGCTCTTTTATCTTGCTTACCGTTCGTTACTGTTCATCATTGTTGTTTCATTTCTTTACTGTTATTATTATTGCTCTATCTCGAGACCATCTTGAATCGAGGTCGAGACTCCACTCGCATACTAGTTTGATCTATCCTATATCATAATTTATCTATTTAATTCCCTGTTTATCAATTGGTATTGGATTGAATCACGTATCCTTAAAACTACAATATATGTTTAATTGTTACTCGAATTTTAGGATAAACAGTGTGGCGCCTACCGTGGGGCTAAGAATAATAGTGATTGTTCGGTGCTGATTCTGATAACACACATTATTTCACGCTTGTTCTTGTCAAGATATTTTTCCTCTAAGTTTAAAATATGTCAAACTCAGAAAATGCACCCACGCATGGTGATGATGGACTCGGGTTTCACGGGGAAAATGACAATGTAATTTTTCTAGGAGCCGGGTTGCTACCGCTAATCTCGGGGGAGCACCGATTACTGATCTAGTCGATGTCAGTTCGCATATTGCTCTAAATTCGGACCTAGGCGCGGATCCCGAAGGGAGTGTAAGCAGGGAAGGACGATATTGTGGTCAAAGGAACATAGGGCAGAAGAGACGGAGGAGTTAGTATCCAGGTGATATTCGAGATGCTACAAACTCAGTAGGCCGTTATTGCTCAGCTTCAAAATCAACATAGAACTCTGAGTGGGGTTGAGCCAGAAATCACTCGTCGTACCAAGCCAGTGCTAGAGAGGTTGAATGGTAATGGATCGGGGACTGATCCTACAATAAAGAAAATGCTCGAGGAGCTCACCAAGAGAATTGAGTCAGGAGAGAAGAAAATCGAAGCTAATGATAAAAAAGTGATGACATACAACTCTCAAGCTGATCAGATACCGGGGGAACAGCCAATCTTAAAAGGGATGGATTTGAAGAAGTTTGTACAAAAGTCATTTCTTCCAAGTGCGGCTCCGAAGCCTATTCCATAGAAGTTTTGTATGCCAGACATACCCAAATATAATGGGACCACCAATCCTAACGAGCATGTTACTTCATATACATACCCCATCAAGGGTAATGTTAGAAGATGATGAAATCGAATCTGTGTTGTTGAAAAAGTTCGGAGACGCCCTTTCGAAGGGAGCAATGATTTGGTATCACAACCTGCCATCAAATTCCATTGACTCATTTTCCATATTATCAGATTCTTTTGTAAAGGCACATGCCAGGGCCATAAAGGTTGCAACAAGAAAATCAGACCTTTTCAAGGTAAGATAAAGGGATAGCGAAATGCTGAGGGAGTTCATATCCCGATTTCAAATGGAACGCATGGAGTTGCCACCGGTCAAAAATGATTGGGTCGTTAAAGCTTTCACCCAAGGGTTGAACGAATGATAGAGTCACGTCAGTTGAAACAAAATTTGATTGAGTATCCAGCTGTAACTTGGGCAGATGTTCACAATCGATATCAATCAAAGATCAGGGTTGAGGACGACCAATTAGGAGCCCTTTCCGGTTTGGTACATCCAAACAGGTCAGCAGTTAAAACCCAGATGGATGTCAACAGGGAGCCAAGGTCAAATAGAAAACGATATCAACCATATACCGTAGATCGAAGGAACAATGGTTCAGGACGCAATTCCACCCGAAATGATCAAAGAAGTGATTGAGGACAGAATTCTCGGGGACTTATGAGCAAAAGTGGTTTTGATAAGTATGTTGATCCCACGGAGGCACCTCGATTATCGGAATATAACTTTAGCATCGATTCATCAGGCATTGTATCGGCAATCGGAAGGATCAAAGATACTAGGTGGCCCAGACCCATGCATACAGACTGATCCTTCTCAAAGAAACCCAAATTTGATGTGCAAGTATCATGGCACTCATGGTCATAGGACCGAAGATTGTAGGCAATTAAGGTAGAAGCTAGCCCGTCTATTCAATAAGGGCTACCTTCGAGAGTTCCTCAGCAATCAAGCAAAGAATCATTTCAGAGAAAGGGACGCCAACAGGAAAAATGAACAGGAAGAACCCCAACATGACATTCATATGATCGTCAGTGGGGTCGACATTCCACAGGTACCCATATTCAAATGCACTAAGGTATCAATCACTAGGGAAAAACGAACCCGAGATTATGTTCCCGAAGGCTCCTTATCATTCAACAACGAAGAAGCAGAAGGCATTTCTCAGCCCTACAACGACGCTCTGGTAATTTCTATCTTATTAAATAAAATTCAAGTTAAGTGTGTTTTAGTGGATCCAGGTAGCTCGACGAATATAATCCGATCGAGGGTCATGGAGCAGCTCGGCCTACAAGATCAAATTGTGCCCGCAGCTCGGGTCTTAAACGGCTTCAGTATGGCCAGTGAAACAACTAAAGGGGAGATTATTCTACCGATGAACGTGGCTGGAACCATTCAAGATACCAAGTTTCACATGATCGAGGGCGACGTGAGGTACAATGCTCTACTCGGAAGGCGTTGGATCCATAATATGAGCGCAGTCCCTTTGACTCTCTACCAAATGATGAAATTCCCGATGTCGGACGGTATAAAAATAGTATACGGGGAAAAACATGCTGCAAAGGAAATGTTTGTGGTCGATGAGGTAACACCGATATCAACGTTATCAACCTCGAAAAGGTTGAGCATCAAAGGTAAAAAGGAAGCCAAATAGCAATCAAAGCCACCATCCTCGATCAAATCGGGCAAGCATGAGATAGAAGAAGAAGAAGAAGAAGAAGAGGGGGATTTTCTGACCCCTCAAACTTTTATTGTTCCCGAAGATTGTGACGCCACCAAATCAACGGTCAAAGAGCTGGAACAGGTTGTATCGATCGAGTACCTGCCCAAGAAAAAGGTATACCTGGGAATGGGATTGACTCCCGAACTCAGGAAAAAGCTTATTCAATTCCTTATTGATAACATAGATTATTTTGCTTGGTCCCATTTAGACATGACAGGGATCCCACCGGAGATAACGACGCATCGGCTATGCCTGGACCCTAGGTTTAAACCGGTGAAGCAAAAGAAAAGACCCCAGTCCGAGGTAAAGCACGCATTCATAAAGGACGAGGTAACTCAACTTCTCAAAATAGGGTCTATTCGGGAGGTGAAATATCCCGAATGGTTAGCCAATGCAGCCGTAGTCCCTAAAAAGGAAAAAAACTTAGAATGTGTGTAGATTATAAAGATTTAAATAAGGCATGCCCAAAGATTCTTTTCCACTCTCTAACATCGATCGCATGATCGATGCCACGGCTGGCCAGGAGATCCTTACCTTTCTTGATGTCTATTCCGGGTACAATCAAACACAAATGAACCCGAACAACCAGGAAAAGACTTTATTTATCACCAAGTATGGAATATATTGTTATAATGTAATGCCCTTCGGGCTAAAAAGTGCAGGAGCTACTTACCAACGCTGAGTAAATAAAATGTTCGAAGGACAAATAGGTAAGTCAATGGAAGTTTATATCGATGACATGCTAGTTAAGTCCCTGTGCAGAGGACCATTTGGCTCATTTGCAGGAAACATTCAAGATTTTGAGGAAATATAACATGAAGCTCAACCACGAGAAATGTGCTTTTGGGGTCGTTCGAGCAAATTACTGGCCTTCGTGGTGTCGAATAGGGGGATCGAGATCAACCCCGATAAAATCAAGGCCATCGAAGACATCACCGTCATGGACAGTGTAAAAGTCGTGCAGAGGCTGAATGGATGGATAGCTGCTTTAGGTTGATTCATCTCGAGGTCGTCGGATCGAAGCCACAGATTTTTCTCTCTACTCAAAAAGAAGAACGATTTTACCTGGACCCCGGAATCCCAACATGCATTAGAGGAATTAAAGTAATATCTATCGAGCCCACCACTACTTCACACTCCAAAGGAGGATGAGAAACTTTACTTGTACTTGGCAGTATTGGAAATCGCGGTAAGTGGTGTCCTAGTTCGAAAAGAGAAAGGTATGCAATTTCCCGTTTATTATGTAAGTCGAACCTTAGGAGAAGCAGAAACTAGATATCCACACTTAGAGAAATTGGCACTTTCACTGATAAGCGCCTCTAGAAAATTAAAATCATACTTTCAATGTCACATCATATGCGTGTTAACCATTTACCCACTTCATAATATTTTGCACAAGCTCGAGCTATCGGGCCGTTTGGCCAAATGGGTCGTTGAACTCAGTGGGTATGATATCAAGTATCAACCCCAAACAACCATCAAGTATCAAATTTTGGCGGACTTCGTGGCCGATTTCATGCCAACCCTCATACCCAAAGTTGAAAAAGAACTCTTGTTAAAATCAGGAACATCATCGGGGGTATGGACCCTTTTCATAGACGGTGCTTCAAATGTGAAGGGGTCCGGGCTAGACATCATTTTGAAGCCGCCCACGGGTAGCACTATTAGGCAGTCTATCAAAACTTCTAGGTTGACTAACAATGAGGTCGAGTACGAGGCCATGATTGTAGGTCTCGAGCTAGCTAAAAGCTTGGGAGCAGAAGTCATTGAAGCCAAGTGTGAGTCTTTACTAGTGGTGAACCAAGTAAACAAACCTTCGAAGTGCGAGAGGATAGAATGCAAAGGTATTTGGGCAAGCTGTAGGTAACTTTGCACCATTTCAAGGAATGGATTTTATAGCATGTACCTCGGGAACAAAATAGTGAGGCCGATGCACTTGCAATATAGGGTCATTGGTCGAGGAAGATGAGATCAGCTCGGGGACTATCGCTCAACTCTCGAGATTTGTGATCGAGGAAGGTCTTTCCAAGATAAACTCTACAAGCTTAACCTGGGATTGGATGAATAAATATATTGAATACTTGAAGAACGGAAAGCTCCCATCGTAACCTAAAGAGTCGAGGGACCTACGAACCAAAGCTGCTCGATTCACATAGGCTGAAGATGGAACATTATATAGAATGACATTCAATGGACCATTGGCAATATGTTTAGGACCAGGAGACACTGATTATGTTTTATGAGAGGTCCATGAAGGCACTTATGGGAACCATTCTAGCACCGAATCACTTATTCAAAAAATCGTTATAGCAGGATACTACTGGGATAGCATGGAAAAAGACACTAAGGAGTTTGTTCGAAAATGTGATAAATGTCAAATGTTCGCACCGATGATTCATCAGCCTAGAGAACAACTTTATTCAGTCCTTACCCCATGGCCTCTCATGAAATGGGGGATGGATATTGTCGGCCCTCTGCCATCGGCCCCAGGTAAAGCAAAGTTCATTTTATTTATGACTAACTATTTCTCTAAATAGGTTGAAGTACAAGCATTCGAGAAAGTGAGAGAGAAAGAGGTTATAGACTTCATCTGCGATCACATCATATGTGCAAAGTTCATTTTATTTATGACTAACTATTTCTCTAAATGGGTTGAAGCACAAGCATTCGAGAAAGTGAGAGAGAAAGAGGTTATAGACTTCAACTGGGATCACATCATATGTCGATTTGGGATACCTGCCAAAATAGTGTGTGATAATGAAAAATAATTTATCGGCAGCAAAGTAACAAAATTCCTCGAAGACCACAAAATAAAAAGGATATTATCGACGCTGTATCATCCTAGTAGGAACAGACAGGCTAAATCAATGAACAAGACTATCATTCAAAACCTAAAGAAAAGGTTGAATGACTCTAAGGGGAAGTGGAGAGAAATTCTACCCGAAGTCCTTTGGGCATATCGAACGACATCAAAGTCCAGTACAGGGGAAACCCCATTATCCTTAATATATGGCACCGAAGCCTTGATTCGAGTCGAAGCTGGGGAACCTAGTGCCAGGATTCGATACCCAACAGAAGAATCAAATCGCGAGGCTATGAATACTATCTTCGAATCATTGGATGAAAAACGAGAAGCCGCACTCGTTCGAATGGCTGCACAAAAGCAACGAATCGGAAGATACTACAATAAGAGAACCAACCTTTGCCACTTCAGAGTCAAGGACTTAGTCCTGAGGAAGGTCACCATCAACACTCGAGATCCTAATGAAGGGAAGCTCGGCCCAAATTGGGAAGGACCCTACAAAGTCCTCGACATCGTCGGAAAGGGATCTTATAAGCTCAGCATGATGGACGGTGAACAACCGCCAAATAATTGGAACATATCACTTCTCAAACCGTATTATTGCTAAGACATCGAGACCTCAAGTTTTAAAGCACGCATTGCACTCTTTTTTCCTTAGATCGGTTTTTGTCCCAATTGGGTTTTTTCGGCGAGGTTTTTAATGAGGCAGCAATTATGTTCTACTTGAGGAAAATTCACATTATCCAAGGCTTCTTTACAATCAACCTCGAATACTGGGGGGCATCATCCTCAGATGTTATATTTTTGAGGAAAGTACTTCATGTCAAAGGGTCTCGATAGGGAAACTTTGTAATGGGACAAATGCTCTAATGAACCGTGTCCATATAGATTAGTCGAGCCCCGATGGAAAAACATGTATGCACGTATAAATTATTCAATAGCATTCTTTCTATATCAAACAATTTGTGTCTCAAAGAAATTTTTCTATTATAAGAGCTCCATACTTATGATTTTGTGAGAAATGGCTCAAGGGCCAAGCATAAATATTCCTCAAACACTCGGGGACTGTCGTCGATGATTGACATATTCGAGTTGTCTAAACTCAAATTCATAAGACCTCAATGAGGCACCCCTCGATCTACAGGCCAAGGCCATCATTCTCGGGGACTAACACTTCGAACAATTTCGAAGTGTTATTGTGAAATAAGCCCAAGAGCAATACTCAAAGGCTACGACTAAATTAATGCGGCTCGGAGACGTCTTAATCCCACAATAAAAATAGGCCTTCGAATTTTTTGAAAAACTGGTTAAAAAAGGTTGTCCTCGGCAAATATTCAAAAGGGCTTCGATAAAATCAGCTCTCGAAAAAACTTATGAGGTATCAAATTATCTTAACACAAACGTGCTAAGGCATAAAGAAATTTTTGCTAAGGCATAAAGAAATTTTTACTAAGTATTTTAAGCCAAAAGAGGGGAATAATAGCCATCTTTTAGAGGCCATATTGGCCCAATCTAAAGAGCCTAAGGGCCAATACACTTAGAGTTTGAGATCTTGTTCTCGCTCCATACGAACCTAAGGGTTCGACTATTCTGAGCCCAAATAAAAATTATTTTTTCTATGGCTCGGGGACTTATCATTATTCGACTCAAACCCTAAAGTGCCTATGCTTCAAGTTCGAACCTTATTCGAACTTGACTTTGGTGACTTCGAGGAAGCCACCCAAAACCAAAATCTCAAACGCACCGTTCAAAGCATAAAATTGTGCTAAAGTTTTACAAGGCAAAAAAAGGTGTTTGTAGATAAAAATCGAGAGGCATTCAAAAGAAAATTTCCTTTATATATTGATGAAGAAGTATATGTACAAGAGACCAATAGAGGTCTTACAAAAAAGAAAAAGAAACTAAGTCCTAACTACGGCTGGGGGAGACCTCTTCATCGGTGGCAACTTCTCCTTCGGGCCCCTCGCCACTGTCGGATCTGCTTCGACTGCCTTTATCATCATCAACTTCATCATTGGAAGAGACAAGCAGCCTGGCATCAGCTTCAAGCGCCTTGGTTGGGCTATCTCCTCGGAGAGGTCAAAACCTCGAGAGTGGATCTCTTCGAGAGTCTCCCTCTAGGATTGGCACTTCGCCAAGTCATTGCTCTATCGCTCTCGATCAGAAGCCTCCCTTAGCTATGTTTGAGCATCCTCGGCATCGGCCAAGTACACGACTATGGACTTGTCAGCCATGATCTTTGTCTTCTCGCCTCCATCTTGGCCTCAGCAAGCTCGACTTCAAGCTCCTAGATCCTTTTGGCCTAGGATGAGATTTTCTCTTTATGCTCCGAAGTTGGACCTCAGCCGATGAAAGTTTGGCCAAGGTATCCTCTTTCTCCACTGTAAGGCGGTCTATGTTCTCCTTCCACCAATCATAGTCAGCTTTGAATTGATCGACTTCCCCCTGGAGCAGCTCGATCCTTTCCAGCTTTTGTTGCAACTACGATATTGAAGTATTAGCCTCCATAATTGGGTCAAGTTCGTACTCTTTCAAAAGGATAGTTACCTGCTCATCTAGCTCGGCCTCTTCCTTATGAGCCTTGGCTAAATCAGCTTGAAGGTCCTTTAGGGCTTCATCCTTTTGGCCTCAAAGAAGCTTTAAAGTGTTCCTCTCCTCCGAGACTTTCTGGAGCTCGGTTTTGCACTAACTCAGGTTAGCTCGAGACTTGGCAAAGGCCTATACAAAAGAAAAATGCAAGTTAGACTTAAAGAAAGAACAGTAAGGAAAGGAATCGCAGCAACAAATGCTTGCCCGAGATAGGAGACATTAGGCCCCTTCAAAGAGGATGGATGCATCATTGAGATCAACCGAATCATCGACCCCAGTAAAACAATCTTGGAAGGGATCCTCTTCACTATAGACTTCGCCTATGTCAGGGATTCTCTTCATGAAGGATGACATTTGGGCCTTCGATTGAGTAATGATTTCATGAATTGTACAAGATTAAAATACCCACATAAGGTCAATCACATTGGGATGCTATGAAATATGATTATGGAAGTACAATATCGTATCGCCCCAGGTGGATCAGGAAAATCACTTCAAATGTTCCACGATGCGACGTGAGCCCTAGTGATTCCGTAAGAGGTTTCAAGTTATCAGTGGTAGATTGTAGATAAATATTGAGGTTAATCAACAATGGATGGACAAAAGTCACAAAGTATGAGATAAGATTAGGCCATCATTCTTAAGATGAATAGTAATGAGGAAGCATTAAACGACTTAGATTTATACATATGGGATAAGCAACGAAAGTAACCTGGAGTTTGGTAGCAGACCTCAATAACGATAAATCAAGGTAAGATTTATGGTATAGTATGATCTACTTAGATGCAGTAAAGTCATACGGATGGATAACTGGTCTATAAAATAAGATATAGTGATATTCGTAAGTTCAACAAAGTACATAGCAAAGAACTTCAAGTATACCTATACATGCCCAGAGGGATATCTTGTCCATCTCTGTATATGTTTACAAAGTGAAGCATAGAGATTGGCTAAAAACTGGAGGAAAATAGAAAGAAGAGTCGCATAGGCGCACTTACAAGGTTAGAGTCGTACAGGCTGCATGATAGAAAGTAGCAACAGTTACGAGATTGGAATGATTCCGACTACAAGTCATGGTGTGAGAAAGAGGCCTAAAGGAGGAATGCCCTAGCCTTTGAATCTATTCACAGAACAGTTGCCTAGATGGCAAGAAGAGTACTAAAGTATTTGGAAGACATAGGTTATGAAAATGATAAGTGCTTCAGTCAACATTCGAGGAAGAATGTTCCAAAGTGGGGAATGATGTTACACCCCATATTTTTGTACGTGAAAGTACGCCATAAGTAAATTGATGAAATTTCGAAAATAAGATGTTACATCCCGCATTTTAGTACGTTAAAATTTCGTCATAAATTAATCGACGTAAGCTAGGGAATGAGATTATTTTGGGATTATAAGTATTATGCTACTTCAAATAAATGATAAGCAAATTCGTGAAGGTGAGAGGATAAGTAAATCGAAGAAAATGAGTTTTGTCGAAGTTTGATAATTTGGGATAAAATACGGTCCGAACTATAATATCCGATATTTATGGGCTAGCGCCATACAAGGTACCTCAGTACTCCCTAGGGTACATAAAGTATTTTAAAAGTGAGTAGTATTTTAAGTAATTTGAGATAATTCTTAATTATGTGCATAATTGGTTAATGGGAGATTACCTAGTTAATTAAGGAATTGTTGGGAGATTAGTTAAAGAATTTGGATAAGATTAACCCCCCCACCCCACCCACGTGGCAGCAAGCCACCCCAAAAATTATGACTCTTAAGTTATTATGGATTATGTGGCAAGATTAAGGATTAAAGGTATGTGGTTAAGCCACCACATAAAGTTGGGCCACATCCATATATAAGACATCTCAAACATAAGAGTCATGAATAAGCAACGTAAGTAACGTGAGTCATTCTAATATGCATCTGCATATATTACATAAGCAACGTAAGATTATTCAAAGCAACATCAGATTTTGCAATTATAAGGGGGTACGATGCAATCTTTCTCAAGAATATCATACGGATTTTTCTCTACTCTGATCTTGTAGTCATGTGTTTTGTCGCAATTAATGTGTGTTAGACGGATTGTCAAGAGAATCGACTCAAATATGTTAAGGCTATCCCTCCTTTCTTTTTGGCATGATCCATACGATACAAACGAAACGAGCAAATGCACAACTTCTATAAATGACTCTATTCATAGAAATGCTAGAGATACTTATGTTCTTGATTCCCCATGTGTCCTATTATTCTATCATTTGTTCATGGGTCTCAGAAAATACGTAAGTTGATAAAGTTTACTTCATGATATTAATCAAAGGAATAATGGTCTTATGACACTCCGAAAGATTTTATTGACGAACTTCTCATGCATTGCATTAATTTATACATGTACATTGATCCATGACCAGATGGCGATATATACGCGTATATATTGTTGATACTCAATTTTCCCTCATATATTTCAAATATATATATATATATATATATGCTTTCAAAAGAGTGCATATGCATCATCATTTGATTCATAAGCACGTACAAGTATTTTTCCAAGTTTTTCCATAATTTTAAAGATTTTAAATTAATTTATTCTCATAATTTATTAACTAAACAATCATTAATTGCATCTCAAATAATTTTGTGATAATTTTATCATCTAACTTCATCATTTATATCCATATTAAGTTTTAAATATTTTGGTGCGTTTATTGTAATTACACTTACATTTTTAAGGCTAAAATTGCACATTTTGCAATAATAGTCCAAATACACTTGCAACTACTTTATTTATGCAAAAATAATTTTTTATATTTTATAGTATTTAATAATTGTTGCTAATCATTTTTATGCACAAATAATATTTTTACTATTTTATTTATCTTTTTTACAAATTATTTTTATTAATTAAAAATGAGTATTTAATTAATAACCCTAAATTCCTCCTATTTTCGGACCTAGGCTACCCAAATCAGCCTAAATTACCCAGCCCAACACCTAAAATGCCTAAACCAACAACCCCAGCCCAAAACCAATGACCCAACTACCCCAACCTGGTTGTGACCCATTTAACCAACTCGCCCCGCTCACTTATTAAATCATGGTCGTTGATCTCCTCAGATCAACGGCTTTTGTTAGCCTACCCCTTTTAATACTAACCCCCCATCCCTATTAAATATTTTCCTCGCTTTTTTTAGACTAATTCACATAAGCTAAACTCGGCCGAGACCCATCATTGTGGACCTCGAGGGGTGCCTAACACCTTTCCCTCAAGGTAATTTGAGCCCTTACCCGATCTCTGGTGATGCAAACTGGTATAATCCGAGTTATTTGCCATAGGTGCCCTAACGCACCTTAATCAGTTAGGTGGCGACTCTCTTAACCAATTCTTTTTCCCTTATCTCAAAAGGAGTTGTCAAATGTCGAAGCCCACTTTCGCTAAAAAATGGGCGCGATAGCAGGGCTACTCTGCTGGGATATCCTTAGGCTCTTACCATAATGAACTTGTCTGCACATCCCTTTCCATTTTCCCTTATATGAACTTACTTGCCATCCTTCGTTCAATTTGGTCGCAACATGCATTTCCTCCGCTATTATCTCGGTTATGCTCATTGAATTCTTTTTTTATCATGCCTTGTAAACTAACGCCTTTTCTTGTTTTTCTTTCTTTCCTATCCTTACAATTATTAAATACAGCATCTTATCATTTTCATCATGCAAATACTTGGCAACGTATTATTTTCCTTTTGCATAAATATATGCTCAACATCATATTTCACTCGTGTGTAATTAATACCATAGCGATACTTGATAAGTGTCTACGCTCTTCCTATATTACCATTTTGAATTTGGAAAGGCATATTTACGGTAAAACTAGTCGATCAGCAGTGCAGTCGACGGTTCCGTGTCTTTCCCTCTCAAGTTGTCCGCCTGATGATACCAGTCTAGACTTCTATAGAAACCTTACTCTGATGATAACTGTACATGCATCATGATCAAACCTAGCATGAGTTAATAAGTGCCCGCATAATAACCTTCTAAGAAAAAACCCTGTCCAAAGTCCACCGGGATTTCCATAATCCCAATGGGCCCAATCACGATGTGTGCATTATTTGGAGAAACAAATGCCGATATGCTAATCGTTAATGTGTAAGTAGTCGAATCCGGAAGGAGGAAAAGGTCTAACTTTGTTTATTTTTTGCAGAAAATGAGGCATGAAGTCCCTGGTTTGGCACGGTCCGAAATATGCCACCTTTATTGCTGGATTGGTGGAAAAACCTTTCGCAAAGCGACAAAAATCACGTGAAAAAGGTTCTTGAAAACTTGCCCTCCTTATTAGACATCCAGCCAAATAACATGTTGATCGAGGCTGCTACCATGTTTTGGGACAGAGAAAAGGCTGTATTCCATTTTGGAAACATAGAAATGACTCCTCTCTTGGAGGAAATAGGAGGATTCGCTGGGTTACCCTAGGATAGTCTCGGTTTGTTAGCACCCAAATATCACACTCCTAGGGGATTTCTGAAAAGGATGGGTATAAGAAAAAGTGATGATTTAGCATGCTTGAAGAAGTCCTACATACCTTTTGACTTCCTCGTATTTTTTATGACGAATTCTCCATCACTTCCCTGGGTTGGACTCATCGTAGGGTTTTCGTATTCGTCGTCTGTTTTCTGGGTATGATAGTGTTTCCGAGCCAAGAGGACAGGATTCACACCAGGTTGGCCATGGTAACCAAAGCTTTAATGGAAGGGATTGAGGGACAAACATATACTATTGTTCTGATGATTGTAGCAGAAATGTACCGAGCTCTAGATCGTTGCAAGAAGGGGTTCAAACATTTTGAGGGTTGTAACTTGCTGCTGTAGATTTGGTTGTTGGAACATCTTCAGAGAGGCCAGTATCGCCAAGAATTTCCACGAAGACCATGGAATGACCACATAGCTTTCCACCATCCGAAAAGAATGGCCTTCATCCCAGATAGGTTTGCATAACAGGAGAATGCTATAGAATGTGTACAGTTTTTCAACAATCTGACCGAGGACAAGGTTCATTGGATGTTCGAATGGTTCCCTGCTAGCGAATTCATCATCAGATCTAGGGATGTTCCGTATTTGGTGTTGATTGGATTAAGGGGCATATATCCATATGTTCCTATCAGGGTCATGAGACAAGCTGGTAGAAAACAAGTCATACCGCGAGTCTCCACAATGAGTCATTACAAAGCAGATTTTCAGGATGATGCCATTCCATACAAATGTGAGGCCCAGCACATGTGGCATTTGAAGATTATCATGGAAAAGGATACCATCGAGCCAGATTGATATCACGCAGGTCATGTGTACTTCTACCTATCATGGTTGGAAGATAGCATAGCAGTAATGGTTGAGCCAGGGGTCGGTCAAAGAAACAGTGTCATAGATGAAGATGCTGAAGCACAGGTGAAGTATAAGAGGCTACGCAGAAGAGTCCTTTTTTTCTATTCCAGGCACTTGGAACAGCACAAGATAGACATGGAGTTAATTAACGAGTGGAGGGAAATGGCTACAAGGTTGACAGAAAGATTGGAATATTTGGAGCATGGTCTAATGGAACAAGAAGGGAAGATGAGGAAAAGGGTCGTAGACTGTCAGAATGCAGAGGGCAACGAAGGAGGACACCTAGCAAGGGCGTATCCGCTGCTGGACATGTGCGACCTGGGAAATCTGATTGATGGGGCCAAGAAGGCCAAGCCTGGAGAAGGTCCCTCTGGGACTAAGTAGATTAGGATTATTTGCTTTTCTAGAGTCGTTTTTGGAATTCGAATGTAATAAGGCAAATGCCATTAGTGACTCATTGATTTAGTGTCGTTTTTAGGTTCGTCTTATTTACTGCATTAATGATATGAGGCAGTTATCGGCATCAAATTTCTCCAAAATCTACGTGTCGCTAGGCCTACCTCGGGCATAATGAGGTTCCCAAATTAGGACACGAATTTACATTTCCACAATACATGTCTAAATACTGCAAATACCTTTTCAGAATCCTTACTGACTTGTTTACCTTTTGTTTTTTTTCTTTATTTTGATTATTCCTATCCCTTAAGGTTGGTTCGCACATACTGGCATCATCCGCATACCACACCGATCTAGAGGCCCTCCACTTCCTCCTCCTCCAAGTGATCCGAAAAGAAAGGGGAAAGCTAAGATGGATGGTATAGTGCTGTCAGGAAAGGCAACGCTACACATGCAGAGAATGTTGAGACTTCAGACGGTCTGAGTACTCCAGCATAGAATGATTTGGTCCACCGACTAGAGCAGAAAATACTAGAATTGCAAGGGGAACTTGAGCATGTACGCAACTTGGAAAACCTCTCTCTCACCCTAAACGTCCCAAATATTAACCAGCAAAATGCCCAGAACCCAGTACCTCCTCAAAACACACCAAACCAACGTCCACAAAATCCTCCCGTACCCCATCAGTACGCAACACCTCTCCAAAATCCTAATCCTTCACCAGTACCAACTCCTCCTCAACACCAACATCTTCTGACTCAGTACCCACAAACCACTACTTACCATACTCCTCAAAATACCCCATAACCTATTCCCGATTCACAAAATTCAACCAATGATCACCACTACACTCAAACTCTCGGCATCCACCGAAACAATCCCATATACGTAGAAACCTTAACCCACTCCACTCAAACAACCTCATACATACCAGAATCTACCGAGAAGGACCTGCTCATCAAGAATATGGCAGAGGAGCTCAAGAAGCTCACAAGTCGAGTCCAAGGTGTTGAAGGAGGCAAAGTAATTGAAGGTTTGAACTATGAGGATCTATGTATTCAGCTAGACGTAGAACTGATGGAGGGCTACAAACCTCCTAAGTTCGAAATGTTTTATGGCAAGTGACCCAAAGGTACATTTGAGGACATACTATGACAAACTCGTGGGAGTTGGGAAGGATGAAAGGATTTGCATGAAGTTGTTCATGAGGAGTCTTACTGGAGATGCCCTATCTTGGTACATCAGTCAAAATCCCAAGAACTAGGTTAGTTGGGTAAGCATGGCATCAGACTTCATGTACTGATTCAGGTTCAATACAAAAAATGCACCGGACATCTTCTACATACAAAACTTCAAGAAAAAACTAACAAAAACTTTCCGTGAGTATGCTACTCGATGGAGGTCAGAAGCTGCAATGGTTAGGCCAGTATTGGAAGAAGAGCAAATGAACAAATCCTTCATCATGGCCTAGGATCCACAATACTATGAGAGATTAATGGTCATCGAGAATCATAAATTCTCCGATATCATCAAACTCTGGAAAAGGATTGAAGAAGGGATCAAGAGCAGAATGGTAACCAATTTTAAAGCATTGCAGGCTACGAACAAAGCATTATAGTCATGGGGTATATCAAAGAAGAAAGAAATAGGGGCAGTGATGGTAGCCCAAGGTCCTAAATCTCCACTCGCATACCAAATGCCTCCACCTGCATACCAATCTTCTCCTCCCAGATATCCCCAACCCGCTACTACCTACCATACTTATAACACCCAGCTAGCCTATTATCATTCACCTTCATCTCGCCAAAACTACCAAAAACACAGACCCAATTTTGATCGCAGACCACCCAGACAATACACCCCTATTGTTGAACCCATTAACCAACTATATGAAAGACTGAAGGCTGTCAGATATGTTGCCCCTATTCCCGTTGTTGCCATGGAAAACTCCTCCCAGTGGGTCAACCCAAACAAAACATGTACCATTCCGACATGAAGGGACATACCATTGAATAATACCGCACTCTGAAGGACAAGATTCAGACACTGATTGATACCAAGGTCATACAAGTAAAGGAAGTTACACCCAATGTTCGCAACAACCCTCTCCGGACCATAGGGTGAAGGAGTAAATGTGATAGAGGCTGACGAAGAATGGGATCCTGAAGGGTCAATTATGCTTATTCGGGAAGGTGACGATCCTAAGAAACCTGCAGTCATACTCACTCCTATTATAGTACAGATACAGCCACCAGTCGAGTTTGAGGTAGCCGCATCAACTCCGTTCAAAATCAAAGTGACAGCACCTACAGGTGCACCTGCTCCATTTGAAGTAGAAGTAACCATACCCTTCACTGTGACGGTAGCATCCACACTGCCCTTTAAATCCAATGACGTACCTTGGGATTATGTTGCCGAAGCCAGGAGAAAGGGAAAAGAAAAAATAAAAGAGTCTGGTTCCATACAAGGGATAACCAGAACTAGAAGAATTTGTACACTTGAGAATTTGGGAGGAACAAGTAAGGAAGCTGCTGCCAAATAACCTATCATTGAAACCGACCTAGATGATCTCTGGAGAAAGGTACATGCAAGGGAGTATTCTGTGGTTGACCATCTAAACAAAACTCCCGCCTAGATATCCATCCTGTCACTATTGTAAAATTTTGAGGCGCATAGGAATGCTTTGATGAATGTGTTGTATGAAGCGTACGTGCCCAACAACATCACCAGTGGGGAGATGGCCAACATGGTGGGGCAAGTGCTGGAGAGCCACAAGATCACCTTTCACGAAGATGAGTTGCCACCGGAGGGATTAAGCCACAGCAGGGCATTTCACATCACAGTGCAATGAGAGGATAAGTTAATTGCCAGGGTTCTGATAGACGGAGAGTCCAGCCTCAACATCTGTCCATTGAAAACTCTAAAAAGGTCGGGCAAGGGTTTGCATGAAATACGAGCAGGGACTATGAATATGAAGGTGTTCGATGTGTCACAAAGAGCGACAATTAGAGAAATAAATTTATGCTTGCAGATGGGTCCCACCTGGTTCGATGTTGAATTTCAGGTGCTGGACATATCCGCCTTCTACAATCTGTTGTTGGGACGACCTTGGATACATGCCACCCGGCCCGTGGCATCTCCTTTGCCCTAGGTTGTGAAATTTGAGTGGAATTATCAGGAAGCAATCATTCACGGAGATGGAAGCAATCCTATTTATACCAACCAAACTGTTCCGGACGTGGAGAATAGAAGGAAGTTGAGCGGAGAGACTTATCACCACATCGAGCATGTCAATGCTATTGAGAAAGATAAATGGTGGAGCAGCAAAGTAGAAAGCATACTAGCATAGTCAAGGTATGAACCCGATAAAGGGCTCGGGAAGAACCTACAAGGCATTACCAAACCAATATAGCCAAAGCGTCATGGTACAACTTTTAGGCTTGGATATCAGTATACCTGGGAAGAATATGATGATTGGTCACCACCATGGCGTGGTCCCTATTACCCCCTTAAGCAACCAGTGTCGCATATGAGTCAGACCTTTCATAAGGCCCGATACAATATGGGGATTCGAAGAATAAGAAGCTTTGGCTGGGCTAAGGAACCTGTTCTTAGAAGACGAAGATACAGACTGCAATGTGATAGTGTAGGAGGAGGAGGAGGAAGAAGGCCTTATCATTCAGACAGTAGAGAGGGGAGCAGTTCTCAAAAATTAGACAGCCACTCCGTGCAGGGCCATACGAGTCCCGGGGTAGCATGGCTTCTAGTGTTATTTGAAAAACAATTATTTTGAGCATTTTTGTTTTAAAAACATCTTTTTTCAGTATTTTGTTTTTGAAAAACATTGTTGGAAGTCATTTAAACGCTACTTTGTTTAAAGTTTCAGCATTTATCAATAACTTGATGTTTTATTATCATTGTTTTTCATATTTTTCCCTACAAAATTATTATTTCTTTCCTCAATGAAGCAACGACTGTGACATGTAATGAGACAATGCAACACAAGGATAGTGATTCGTAAGAGATAGAAGAAGAAGATATGATACCGGAGGAAATCATCAGAGAAGTTGAGAACTTTGAGAACAAACCTAAGTCCAACCTGGACGAGACTGAGGTAGTCAACTTGGGAGATTCTAAAACTGTCAAAGAAACTCGCATAAGCATCCACTTGTCACCGCTAGAAAAGGAAGATTGCACTCACTTTCTAAGAGAATATGAGGACATTTTCACATGGTCGTATGACGACATGACTAGTTTGAGCACATCCATAGTGGCTCATTAGTTGCCTACCGATCCAATGTGTCCGCTAGTAAAGCAGAAACTCAAAAAGTTCAAGCTAGATATGATCCTAAAAATCAAGGAAGAAGTCACTAAGCAAATCAAAGCAAAAATCCTCAGGGTAGTTGAGTACCCAACCTGGTTAGCCAACATTGTGTCGGTTCCAAAGAAAGATGGGAAAGTCAGGGTGTGTGTTGACTATTGTGATTTGAACAGAGAAAGTCCCAAGGATGATTTCTCGCCGCCAAATATACACATATTGATTGATAACTGCACCAAACATGAGCTCCAGTCCTTTGTGGATTGCTTTGTAGGTTATCATCAGATCTGGATGGACGAAGAAGACACAGAAAAGACAACCTTCATTACACCATGAGGAGTATATTTCTACAAAATGATGCCATTCGGCCTGGAGAATGCTGGGGCCACCTACATGAGGGCCATGACAGCCATCTTCCATGATATGATACACAAGGAGATAAAGGTATATGTTGACGATGTCATCATCAAATCCAAGAAGGCCACAGATCACATAGCATATTTGAAAAAGTTTTTTGACCGACTGCGGAAGACCAATCTAAAGCTGAACCCCGCAAAATGTTCATTTGGGGTTCCTGTTGGAAAATTGTTGGGATTTATTGTCAGCCACTGGGGAATCGAGTTGGACTCATCAAAGGTCAAAGCTATACAGGAATGACCACCACCGGAGAATAAGAAGGACATGATGAGTTTCTTAAGATGTCTCAATTACATTAGCTACTTTATAGCACAGTCCACGGTTATATGTGAACCAATTTTCAAAATGCTAAAGAAGGATGCCGCAACCAGCTGGACTGAGGATTGTCAAAAGGCTTTTGATAAAATCACGGAATACCTATCCACACCACTAGTCCTAGTCCCGCCAGAACCTGGTAGACCACTACTGCTCTACCTTTCAGTATTAGATTGGGCTTTCGGTTGTCTTTTGGGGCAACATGAAGAGATAGGGAGAAAAGATCAAGAGATATATTATCTGAGTAAGAAGTTCACACCTTATAAAGCACAGTATTCTTTGCTAGAATGCACCTGTTGTGCTCTGACTTGGATAACTCAAAAACTGAGGCACTACTTCTGTGCCTATATCACATATCTTATATCAAGGATGGATCCCCTGAAGTACATCTTTCAAAAGCCTATGCCTACAGGGAAGCTGGCCAAGTGGCAAATATTGTTGATTAAAGTACCTGGTTCCATTGAAGATGAGGCAGTATTGTCTTCACGCAGCTCTTTTACTTGGATCATCATATCTGCCTTTCCATTTGTCATGTCAATGACTTCACCAGGGACTAGTAAGCGTTCTCTGTCTTGATCTTCTTCAGCACTTTTCTCACATGATGGATAAGACTCATCAAAAATAATATGAACACTTTCCTCAACATATTGAGTCATCTTACTGTATATCTTATATGCTTTGCTTTGAGAAGAGTAGCCCAGAAATATTCCTTCATCACTCTTGGCATCAAATTTACCAAGCTGATCCTTTCTATTATTGAGAACATAGCATTTGCACCCAAATGTTCTTAGGTGAGTCAACTTGGGTTTCCTTCCATTCAGCAACTCATATGGGGTTTTGTTCATGAGTGATCTGATCAGGCACCTGTTCACCAAGTAGTAGGCAGTGTTGACCGCTTCAGCCCAGAAGTTCTTTGCAATTCCACTGTCGATTAGCATTGTTCTTGCCATCTCTTCCAGAATTCTGTTCTTCCTTTCCACTACTCCATTTTGCTGGGGAGTTCTGGGAGCTGAAAAGTTGTGAGTGATGCCATTTTCATTACAGAACTCATCAAATTTGGCATTATCAAATTCTGTTCCATGATCTGATCTAATGCATGCGACTCTAGACTCCATCTTCACCTGGATTTTTTTCACAAAGGCCACAAACACCTCAAAGGTTTCATCTTCAGTTCTAAGAAATAGAGTCCATGTGAATCTGGAGTAGTCATCCACTATCATAAAAATGTATCTTTTTCCTCCCACCTTTTCACTCTCATAGGACCACATAGGTCCATATGCAGAAGCTCAAGTGGCTTTGAGGTGCTCACATCATTTTTAGACTTAAAAGAGGACTTCACATATTTTCCTCCAGCACAGGAATCACAAATGTTTTGCACCTTGAATTTTAACATGGGCAGACCATGGACCAGGTCCTTCTGGATTAGTTTATTCAGAAGATAAAAGCTAGCGTGTCCCAATCTTCTATGCCACAATCCAGCATCATCATCAACAGCTTTCAAACAACTCAGATCACCACTTTGTAAGGACTCAAAATCAGCAACATAGATGTTCTTGTATCTCTTGGCCACAACTACCACTTCACCAGTTACCAGTTCAGTAACTGTATATATCTTGGACAAGAATTCCACATTGTTTACTTTATTACAGATCTGAGAGACACTCAAGAGACTGTACTTAAAGCCATTGACATAGTATATATTTTTAATAGAATGAGTGAGTGGCTTCCCAATTTTTACAACTCCAAGAATGTATCCCTTTTTCCCATTGCCAAAGGATACACTCCCTCTTTGCAGGGCTTTTAGTGAAAGAAAGTCCATGGTGTTCCGAGTCATATGCTTTGAACACCTACTATCCATGAACCATTGTTGACTGCTTCCTTTTACTGTTCCCTACACCAGAAGATCAAGAGTTAGTTTTAGGAACCCAAGCAAGTTTGGGTCCCTTGTAGTAGCCAAGAGGATGAATAAGAACTCTCTTAGTCCATGCAGGTAATATGCGCTTTTTCTGAGTGGAACCTGGTCCCTCTTTTGTAGTCACTTTTTCAGCAAACACTTTGTTTTTCTGAACAGATTGAACCCTGGCCTGGCAATTTTCTTTGAAGTGCCTATTGTTCCCATAGTGAGTACAAAGCCGGTTATCAGGAACAGTGACATACTTCCTGTGAGGGTTGTAAGGTGTTTTCTCCCTTTGGAACTCTATTCCCTGCCTGTTTCCACCATTATTAGAGTATATGGCAGTGATAGCTTCTGAGGGCCATGTCCACTTTAGTGACTTTTCAAGATCATTTTTTACTCTTTCCAAATCAGTTTGGAGGTGCTTGTTTTTCTCAGTTTAACCACACATCCTAGTTCTCATAACTTTCATCTCATTTTCAAGCCTAATGTGTTCCTCATTGGCTATCTCTTTTCCTTTTCTAGTATTTCCAGGTTTAGACTTAGTTCCTATTCCCTCCATTGTTTCCCTTAGGTCTGCAATTTCTACCAAGAGATCATCTCTTATTTTATCAGCTTCCCCTAGTTCTAAGATCAGGTCATCCTTATCCTCCACAAGGTTATGACAGGCATCAATCAATATATTAGCTAAAGACATATGTTTCTTAGGAGAGTAGAATTTCAGATTTCTCTGAACATCCCTAAAAGTTACCTCTTTGTCGTCATCGTCTTCATCATTATCTGATTGGGCCATCAAAGAAAAAGTTGAGTCATATTCACTTTTCTTGCTTTCAACTGCCATCACGGAGCTATCGCCGCATCAGTTTCATCTTCAGACTCACTAGAGAGATCCCCCTATGCTGCAAGAGCTTGTTTCACCACATGGTCAGCAGTTCTCTTTCTTTTGAAGTCCTTGAGAGAAACCGGGTTCCTCTTAGTTGCTTTCTCAGGGTTGTACTTGGAGAATTCTTGCTTCAAGAGAGGACTGTTTTTGATGAAGTGTCGAGGTTTTCCACACTTATGACAGAGATCATAGGTTTTTTGTTTGCTAGAGCTGTCCCTTTTTAGCATTTCTCCATTTCTTCTGATCATCTTCTAAAATCTTTTGGTTAAGTAAGCCATGTCACTGTCTTCCTCACTTGAGTCATTGCTATCAGCTTTGAGTACCAGGTGTTTTTCTTTCTTTAGTTCTCTTCTTTCACTGTCTATCTTCCTTTTTCATCTCGTAGGTCTTCAGATTTTCAACCAACTCTTCTATGGTCAGCTCCTGCAAGTCCTTTGATTTAGTAATAGCATTCACCTTGCTTTCCCAAGGGCTAGGAAAAATACTGAGGATTTTCTTCACTAGCTTGTTTCTACGAATGGTTTCACCAAGTGAGTAAAACTCATTTATGACGAAAGTGAATCTTCTGTGTATATCTTGAATAGATTCATCGTCCTTCATCTTGAAGAGTTCATACTCGGTAGTGAGCATATCGATCTTAGACTATTTTACTTGGGTGGTTCCCTCATGAGCTGTTTGCAAGGCTTCCCATATCTCCTTAGCAGTGTCACAAGCAGAGATTTTATTATATTCTTTAGGTCCTATTCCACATACCAGAATCTTCTTGGCACGAAAATTCTTCTCCACAGCTTTCCTATTTGCGTCGGTGTATTATTTACTGGTTTTTGGTATTGAAAATGGAAGTTCTTCCAGTACCTTTGTTGGAACATAAGGACTGTCACATATGACATCCCATAACTCAGAATCCTTAGCTATGATAAAATCATGCATTCTTGTCTTCCACCACCCATAGTATTGTCCATTGAACCTGGGTGCTCGGCATGTAGATTGACCTTCTTCAAAGTTTGGTGGAGCAGCCATAAGGATCTGTCCTAGGTGTTAGCCTGATAGGATGAACCCACTCTGATACCAATTGTTAGTTTTTATGAGTCCACCAAACAGTATAGTACCTGGTCCTCTATATGGTTGTACTAAAAATGCCAATAAAACAGTAAGTAAATAATACACGGGATATTTTACGTGGAAAAATCCCAACTCAAGGAGACAAAAACCACGACCTACACATACAGGCTTTTAACTTCACTAACTTGTAAACGCCTATTACAAGCCACTTTATAATAACTCTATTACAAAGAATTCACCTCAACTAACTTGTGATACTCTTATCGCAAGCCACTTTGTCACTCTCTAGTAACAAAGACTTTAACTTATGACTAAACCTAGTCACAACATAAACTCAGAGAGTTTACGAATTTTACAAGAGGGTTCCTAATCAACGCTTCTAGCTAAGCAGGTTAGGAGATATAAATAAGAACAATCACAAAGTTACAACTCAACTAAGGACAACAAAATACTAAATTTAGGATCTGATCCATAGTTGCGTTTAACTTTGTTCTTCAAGCTCTTGAGAATTTTGTTCAAGTTTTTGCAAAAGGCTTGAATGAGAAACAAAAGTATTCAAGTGATGTTTTGATATAAACTCATTATTGATACACCTTGATGACATCACTTAAAATGATGTGAGCACTTTAGTTGGTCAAGTAAGTGGCCACTGGAAACAGTTCAGTGCAGGAAGAAACAGTGCAGGTAGTCACGTGGCTTCCAGTTGTGTCCAATTGACTTCGTACTGCTATAAGGGAACTATAAGGGTATCAGGTCCCTGGGTTGGTTCTCTATCTCCTGAAGCTATAGCAGTTCACAT
This sequence comes from Nicotiana glauca, assembly GCA_026770625.1. NCBI lineage: Eukaryota > Viridiplantae > Streptophyta > Magnoliopsida > Solanales > Solanaceae > Nicotiana > Nicotiana glauca. Next base: position 23,372 of record MU770005.1, on the reverse strand, counting down.
TTAGCTGGAATTCGTTAACTTGCAGAGTGTGTCAGGTTCCGTACCTGATCCTTGACAGTAAGTTTGTTAGATTATCAAAACATAAGGCAAGGACATTTAAAACCTATCAGAGAAGAACCGATGGCTCTTGTCGGAGGACCTCGTGTCGCGCCCCCTTTTTCCTCCTCACAGAGAAGTTTGGGTTTTGGCATTCATGGGGAAACAACTCGTTTCCTTTTGGGAATTGGGTTTTTAAAAATTTGCCACCTAACCGATTAAAGTGCGTTAAGGAACCTAGCGCGATTAACTCATATAACTAGTTTGCATTACCAGAGATTAGGGTAAGGGTTCGAAATAACCTTGAGGGGAAGGTGTTAGGCACCCCTCGCGGTCCACAATGGTGGGTCTCGGCCGAACTTAAACTATGTCAACTAGTCTTCAACAAGTAAACCATATTGGCACATATTTGTAAATAAAGATAGTTTTCACATTCTAAACACATATATGATCGAGGAAATTCAGATAATGAAAGTAAAAGAGAGCTTTGGACAGCTTACACATGTATATGTCAAGAAAGGGAAGTTTAGATAGTTTAAAAACATATAGGAATTGGGAAGGGAAGTCCTAGGTTGATTGGCCTACAAGATCAATCTGTGAAATGCCCGGTAATTACTCCTTAGCTAGAGGGGCTACACGTGAAATTAACGCGTAGGTCATCATATCCTTTTACTACCTATTACCCTCCCCTTGGTGGTTATATAAGCGAGTTTAATTATGACTTCTAAGCGTGTTGTTACCCGTCCCTTCCTTGTGGTCCTGGAGGAGGGTAGGACCTCTAAATCTAGGCAGTTCTAGACAGCCTAAGGTATTTAAAAGGGAAAATCTAGGCGACAAGCAAAGAACATATAGGAAAATCACATTGGGAAAAAAAGAAGTTAAGGCTCATGTTTACCTCCGCATGTATATAGGCAAACAAACAGCGCGTTTAAAACACAGATTTTGAACAAGTTCAGAAATCCTAAGAACATGATATCTAGATGTTATATATATATATATATATATATATATATATATATATATATATATATATATATATATATATATATATATATATATATATATATAAGGAAAGTGGCAGAATCCTAACCAGTTTGCCTACTGGTTTTATAGCCTCTTAAGTAGTGCAATCAAAACATAATTTCCAATTTTTATATAGAGACTGATTACCTAAGGCTTGCCTAGGCACGGGACTGTATGCAATCAGAGTTACAAGAGATGATTAACAGTTTAAGAAATTGTTCAATCTACAAACATGTTGTTCTAGGTGACACAGATTATAACAAGTGATTTATACTTATTTTTGAGACATGATGCCTATGGGTGAAGGGGCTGTTTCGAACCTTTCATGGGCAGTTATTCACTTCAATCAAAATAGACATGTTCAAAGAAATGCAAACAAAGTTTCTAAAAGACATGATATCTAATGCATACAAGAGTGCTAGTTTTATTAAGACAACATCATTAGCCTAGCAGCAGGATCTCTAAGTGACAATACTTGTACAAAATTAAAATATGGAATAGTGATATGTAGCATACTGAAGCAATAACGTGAAGGTCCTAAAACCAGGTTATCTAATGCACAAGATCATCATGATTTAAATGCAAAAGAGTACACTGTCCTAGAACATGGATTCTAATACAGATTTGCAGAACAGAGAGCCTATAGCATGTTTTCTACCCTTTATCACCCACACTACCATACAACTACCCTCCATTTTCACTAGTCACCCCAATATCTGTTTACAATTAGTTATTACAAACCAATAGTAATAAAAATTACATAAATAAACTATAAATTAAGCTACAGGGAGCCTGAAGTAGGCCCAAAGCAAATCCTGGTGTACAAGGTCTTCAGTAGTCTCAAATGCCCAAGATTTCATTGCCACATTTGTGTCCAGGTATGTCAGAGTTCCCTAAGGACCTCAAGGATCCTGGGTAGTGCTCACACCCAGACTTTTCTCAAATAAAGACTGATTATGTGCAGTGTGAAAGAGCCAACCCTGATATGCCAGAGTTCAGAGAGATCTCGAGGGGTCTCTAAGCAGTACACATACCAGAGCGGAAGGACTTAATAACTTAAGAGTAAGTGAGAGTGCTTGAAATATTTTGAAAAGGTTTTGGTAACAAGTATAGAGGGGACTCTTAGAGGTGAAAAGATTTTCTGAAAACTAGTACTAGTTTGGTGGTAAAACAGCTTGAGAAAAGCATGAAAATACTTTGAAATCAGAACACAAATCACAGAACAACCATATTTAAAAATACTTTGGCAAACAGATTCCACACAGGGATAAAGAGGTTGGGGATACATAGAATACACCTTAGTGTATAGTGGAGTACACAAGCAAAACAGATGCATAGAATTCTCAAGAATTTGTAGAGTTGATAAATTCGTTTAAAAGATTGCAGCATAGACATGTTGAGAACACACTGACCTTGGAACACACAACTAGATCTGCCTTAAGAGACTAGATGACTTAGCATGATCTCATTAGTAAAGCAGAGTAGGCAAAGACTTAAATGAACAGACTAGGCAAGCACCACACAAGAATTCATAGCTTAGAAATGATAATCAAATATAGAACAAAACAGGGTGAGAAGTAGACATGCAAGTATAGTTGAGACATGCTAATCACATATTGAACAAGACGGCGTGATAAGAAAGACAGTAAACAGGAACAAGAATGCAACCTATGACTGATGAACTAAGGCAGTAATAAAACACATAGTGTTTAGATTAAAAAATTAAACAGGGGCATACCATCTAGGAAGAAAAACACAGAATGTAGAGCAAAGGTTGTGCAATGGTTAGCCTTGGTTGTCAGCTAAGCCAATGAATATCACAAGTAACAGCGAAGCACAGAGATGGAGTTTTTTAGAGTGTAAGTGTAATGGTGAACTAATGTTTGTGTCCATAAGTGAGAATAGCGGAGAGTATATATAGTAATCAAGAGTTAAACAAAATAAGGTAAAGAATCAATTATATAGCAATTAGGAAAATTTAAAGAATCAGTCACTCGTAAAATCAGTACAGTCTCCCTTTAATAAAGGGGTAATCAATCAACAGTAAAGAGTATGACAGATATTTAAGAAAAAAAATAAAGTTAGACTTAGGTACATAGTAGGCAATTAGGGGTGAATAAAAGAAGCTCAATTAAGGAAACACTTAGTAAAAATCAGCAAGTATCACTGTTAATTCAAATAAGGTAAGAAATCTAATTAGGGTCGTAAATAAAGGAAATAATCAAGAATCAGCATATAGTTTTTTTTAACAGAGCCAATCAGTGGATCAGAAATTCAAACAGTACTGATTTAAGGGAGAAAAGTCCACAAATAGACAAATAGGCTAAAATAGGATTTCATACGGAAATTAGCCGAGAAATTGAATCACAAACCCTAATAAAGATGAACTAGGGTAAAAAAATCACAAGACATAGAATTAGACGAAGGGAAAATCATGAAAGTCAAAGCACAGAACAAACAATGTAACCAGTAACACGGAAAGACTCCGAATCGAAGCAAAAATATAAGAAATTAGGGCTTTAGCATAAATCGATTAGGGTCCAAACAATTTTAGCAAAAACATAAATCAATCAATAATACTTAAGAACAGACGATTAACATTCAAAAATCAGAGAACTTTGAGAAGACGAGTTTCAGTAAACCCTAGTTTTAGGAAAACGAAAAATTGCTTGAAAAAACAGAAAACTTTCAAGAAAGCATGTGAAGTTAGTTCAATCCATCTCAGATCTGTACAGATCTGAGAAGATCGAAGATAAAATTAGGTTTTTTTTAGAAGTAAAATAGAGATAAGAACATAGACTTAGGAGTCCATGGATTTAAGACGAAAATAAGAAGGATCTCACTCAACGATCAAACCAAATGGCCTAAAACAAGCGAGAAAACCCAAAGGTATAAATAGACCTGCCTAAGTCCCTTGAGAATCTCCTCAAGAATCTAGGAGGTGGGGATACCATAGAATAGAGGAGGCCATTAGAGGCCTGAGACGACAGAGAAACATCGATGAACGGAGGGCTAAGCCGGTGATGGCGCCTGAAGACTAGGGTTTAGGTAGAGGGCGTTTGAGAGAAAGAGGAACAGGTGATGGTGGGGTATGGTGGGGAAATGATTAGGGTTTGGGGGCGTAAGTGGGTTGAATTATGGTAGGAAATATCCTGAACGTTGATCAAAAGTGATCAACGGTCAGGATTGGCCAAGGGGTTTGGGTCGGGTGAATATGGATTGGGCCTAAAGGATTTTGGGCTGGTTTTTGGTTTAATATTAAGGGGGTTTTGGGCTGGTATAAAAAGGGTTAAAATTGAAATATAAGAGGCTATTTGTTAAATACCCCAAACACTCGATTAAAAATAATTACTATTTATAAAAAATGAATTTCCTGCATACAAATGTTTTTAAAAATAATTATTTAGTATTTAAAAAATGCAAATGGCTAATTTCTGGTAAAATAATACAAAAATGTAGGCATGGGCTATAATTGCAAAGTTATTGTAATTATAGCCAAAAGGTGCCAAATTGGCTATTCATGAAATAATTTGGATTTAATAGGACCGTATATCATAATATTAAATCAAAAAATGTTTTAAAATATTTGTGATGCAATTTGTAATTATTTGTATGAATAAAATACTGAGATAAATTAATTTTAAAATGTAAAAATTATGGAAAAATACCAATTGATGCTAATGCGTGGTTTTAAAGGTATATATGCATTTCAAAATATTATAGGGAAAAATTGGTTATCAACACCTCGAGATGAATCGACCCAAAGCGGCTATGCGTTCGGTTAACCTTTGTATGGCCTTGACATTGTCCACTATGGTAATGTCTTCTATGGCCTTGATTTATCACGATTGATTTCGATCCCCCGATTGGACACCATGGATCCGAGAAAATTTTCGGATCCGACTCCGAATGCACATTTTTCTGGGTTCAGCTTCATATTGTATTTCTTCAATATGTCAAAGGTTTCCTACAAATGCTTCAAGTGGTTCTCTGATCGCAGGAACTTAACCAACATATTGTCAATATAAATCTCTATTAATTTTCCTATCTGTTTTTTGAACATCTGATTTACTAGGTATTGGTAAGTGTCACCGACCATTTTTAGTCCGAATAGTATTACGTTATAGCAGTAGGTGCCGTACATAGTGATGAAGGACATTTTTTTCCTGATTGCCTGGGTCTATCCAAATTTGGTTGTACCCAAAATAAACGTCAAGTCCGAATAGCATTACATTATAACAGTAGGTGTCGTACATAGTGATGAAGGACGTTTTTTCCTGATCGCCTGGGTCTATCCAAATTTGGTTGTACGCGGAATAAACGTCAAGAAAATTGAGGATCTCGTGGCCGGCCGTCGCATCGACCATGCGATCGATGTTGGTCAGAGGGAAAGAGTCCTTGGGACATTCTTTATTTAAGTCTTTATAATCTACACATATTCTTAATTTGTTTCTCTTTTTAGGGACTACCACTACATTTGCTAACCAATCAGGGTACTTGACCTCCCGGATGGACCATATTTTAAGGAGTTTAGATACCTTATCTTTGATGAATGCATGCTTGACTTCGGACTGGGGCCTTCTTTTCTGCTTGACCAGGTGGAACTTCGAGTCCGGGCTCAACTTGTGAGTGGTTATTTCCGGCGGGATCCCTGTCATATCAAGGTGGGACCAAGTGAAACAATCTGTGTTAGTTATAAGGAATTGAATGAGGTTTTTTCCTGAGCTCGGGACTTAACCTCGTGCCTATGTGTACCTTACGATCGGGAAAGTACTTGATCAGTACGACTTGCTCTAGTTACTCGACCGTTAATTTGGTGGCATCGGAATTAACAGGGATTATGAAGAACATGGGGACTCCGTAGTTGTCATCCTCACCCGTCCCCTACTTCTCTGGTTCAGTTGGGACCGATGTCGGTGATTGCTATTTGCTTCCTTCCTTGGCAATCGAGCTCGGATCTTTTATTGTTGTAGATGTAGATATCGGGATCACCTCTGCGACTGCGAACATATCCTTTGATGCTGGTTGTTCTCCGTAGATTGTTTTAATCCCTCCTAGCATTGGGAATTTCAACACTTGGTGTAGAATCGAGGGTACTGCCCTCATCATGTGGATCCATGGCTTCCCAAACAAAGTAGTGTACCTCATATCTCCTTCGATCACATAGAATTTGGCTTCTCGAATGGTCCAGGCAGTGTTCATCGATAATGTTATCCCCCCTTTAGTGGTCTTACATGCCATGTTGAATTCGTTTAGAACCCGGACTACGGTCATGATTTGATCTTGTAGACCGAGCTGTTCCACGACCCTCGATCTGATGATGTTGGTCGAGCTACCTGGATCAATTAACACACACTTAAATCGAGATTTATTAACGAGTACAGATATTACAAGTGCATCTTTGTGGGGCTGCGCGATCCCTTCCGCGTCCTCGTCATTGAAAAATAAGGTTCCTTCTGGCATATAATCCCGAGTCTATATTTCCCTTGTAATGGATACTTTAGTGCTCTTTAGCATCACCCTCTAGGGAACGTGGACCCCATCGATGATCATGTTAATGACGTGCTGAGGTTCTTCCTGCTCGATCAGTTTATTAGAATTTCTATTCCTGAAATGATTCTTGGCTCGATCGCTCAGGAGCTCTCAGAGATGTCCATTGTTGAATAGCCGGGCTACGTCCTCTCTTAATTGTCGGCAATCATTTGTCTTATGGCCGTGAGTGCCATGATATTTGCATATTAGGTTAGGATCTCTTCGGGTTGGATCAGATTGTAGAAGTCGAGGCCATTTGGTATCTTTGATGCGCCCAATAGCAGATATGATGGCGGCGGCGGTGGCGGCGGCGACATTAAAGTTGTACCCGATGGTCCTGTCAAAACTATTTTTTCTCATGAGTCCCCGATTATTTTGACCTCGATCACTCCTATTTTCACTTCTCACAAGGTTTCGCCCAGACCCACAATCTCTTCGGTCTCCATTGTATGGCTGATACCGATCCCTATTTGATCTTGGTTTACGATCAACATCTCTGTTGCCTCTATCAATGGTTTCAATAGGATAAACGGACCCGGAAGGGGCTCTAAGGTGATCATCTTCGACCCTAATTTTTTCCCAAGTAATAGCCGGATATTTTACCAAATTTTGTTTTAACTATTGTGAAGCCAACAAGCTTCGAACATTGAGTCCTTGGGTGAAGGCCTGAACGGCCCAGTCATCCTCGACCGGAGGAAGGTCCACCCGTTCCATTTGAAATCGGGACACGAATTCTCTGAACATCACATTATCCCTCTATTTCACTTTGAAAAGGTTTGACTTCCTGGTCTCGACCTTGATAGCCTCGGCTTGCGCTTTTAGGAAAAGGAATCTGCAAGCATAGAAAATGAGTCAATAGAATTAGGAGTTAGGTTGTGATACCATATCATCGCTCTCTTTGACAGAGTTTCCCCGAACATTTTCAGCAGGACAGACTCGATCTCATCATCCTCCAAGTCATTCCCTTTGATAGTGCACGTGCAGGAGGTCACATGCTCACTTGGGTCTGTTGTTCTATTGTACTTAGGAATCTCGGGCATGCGGAACTTCTTAGGGATCGGCTTTGGAGCTGTGCTTGGAGGAAAAGGTTTTCGAACAAACTTTTTGGAATCCAAGCTTTTTAATATCGGCGGCACTCTTGGGATTTTGTCGACCCTGAAATTGTAGGTTTTCACCTTTTTGTCATTGGCTTTAATTTTCTTTTCTCCCGATTCTACCTATTTTGTCAACTCCTTGAGCATATTTATGATACCGGGGTTGGCTCCCAATTCATTATCTTTTGGCCTTTCTGTGACCGATTCATTTCTGGGGTGACTTCCGGGGACGACTCAGGCTCAATTCTGCTCGGGGCGCGACTTTGGTTCTGGAGCTGGGCTATTGTTGTCTGTTGAGCCTGTAGCATTTCGAAGATCACCCGCAAGTTGATCCCATCATCTTCACCGCCGTGCGTATTTTGTGAAATCGATCGAATTTCTCTGCGGATGTTGTTCTTAGGATGGGTAGGCAAATTTGCATTGATGACCACAAGCGAGCTAGTGTCGATTGGGTCTGCGGCTGGAATTTTGTTGAGGTCGACGGGGGGCACCTCGTTATCCGGTGCTACATTGTTATTCTCACCATGGTGTCCAAATTCAGCATCCACGTTTAGAGGGGCAGACAAGGAGTTCGACATTTAATACTTTAACCTGAAATCAAAGATACTCCAAGAATAAGTGTAAAATATGGTGTGTTATAGAAGTTTGTATCAAATAGCCACTATTATCCTTAGCCCCGTGGTGGGCGCCAAGTTGTTTACCCTCAAAATCGGATAACAATTAAATTTGTAAGTAATTTTAAGGATACGCGGAATAATTTGATACAAAGCGATAAATTGAGTTAGATTGAATAAACGAAGATAAAATTAATTCAAACCACACGAGGCGAATAGTTCCAGTCTCAGTGAAATATTCACCCTCGGTCCGGGTTTGCAATGGCCAGCAGTGATGAACAAGAAAAAGAGCTAATAATAGGGAAAAATAATAATATATTGCCTTAGAATGCATGTTACAAGGTGTGTTTTGAACTATCAGACCCTTTTTATATAGTAGGGGAGTCCCATTCTAGTTACAACTCTATAAAAGCTAGAAAATCTTCTGATTAACTGATTGTGGGTTCCCCAACGATACGTGCCGAAATCCCGCCGTGATATCCGGCCGATCACAGATATCACGGTCTTTTGTTATCGTGCTTGATTGCCCGATAATATTTTTCGAAGTCGTTCAAGGCTAGGATATGTCCCGGACCATGATCCCAATATTCTCGAGGGTAGCGTCATGCCCTCGGACTCCGACTCGAGGAGACCTTTGCCTCGATTTCGGCCCCTTGTTATCATGTCTCGAGCTTGGCTTATCATGTAGGGGAACGGGGTGTACCACGAGCCCGATTTTACCAGTATATAGGGTGCTAAGACACACTTTTTTATTATTATTATTATTATTATTATTATTATTATTGTTGTTGTTGTTGTTGTTGTTGTTGTGTAACCAAGCAAACTGTAAGGGCGTTTTTAGAATTCACCTAGTCCTTTTTAATTAAGAGAAGGTAGAAAGGAAGAACAACAAAACGTAAGTTGTTTAGTGGGACTTCAAGGAAAAAAAAAAAAAAAAAGAGGCAAGACTGAAGTTACCACATCCTTAGATACCACTTAGGGCGGTTTATAGATAATGAGTTGTAAAGCATGAATTAATATAACATACTATTACTCATTTAAGACGCTTCCATTTTCTTCAGCAATTGATGTGAATGGTTTTTGAATTCCTATTTTTCTTCTATAGATTTTAAAAAATTATGTTAACTTAATTATTGAAATTCTAACTAATAGATACACTTGCGACATTTCCATGAGTATTATTTATATTAGGCGAACAAAACTAATGGTTATCTCATTATTACACTTATTAGTTTAAAGTACTTTAGTAGTTTCCGTAATTATTTAGATTATACTATATAGTTGTGAGTTTTTTCTAAAATAAAAAGATAAAACACTAATAACTCATATGTTAATTTTAGTTTTTAAAAGTGATGATGACTCTAATATATAGATATATGCAGAGGAGTAGATGATATGTACCAGAATAAGTGTTTAGAGTGATGGAAAAATAATACTTACTGACAGTTTTGATATTAGTTTAGATCTGAAAAGAGATTTGTGTGACTACCAAAAAATAGATTAAGCTTTTAAAACTTTTTACACTATCTTTATTATTTAAATAGATAAACTATCTTTATTATGTGACTCTATTTTTCAACTGTAAGGTATTAAACATCGGAAGAGTGCAGGTGTTGGTGGTTGAGCCTGGAGTTTCTATATATAAAAATAATTTATATTTTCACGGTTGGATAAAATGGCTAAATTTATTTCTTTTTATTAAAAGAGGCAGCTACAGTGGTTCTTATGCTCTTTATGAGTGTATATGTCTTTTGAAAAAATAAATGAACAATTTAAAATAACGGAAAAGGTCCAAATACCCCCCTGAACTTTATGATAAGGTCTATATATAACCCTCGTTAAAAGTTTGGCCCATATCCTACCTTGCCGTTACACTTTGGCCAGGATACCCCCTGGACTTTACGATAAGGTCTATATATGACCCTTGTTTTTTAACAAAGTATATTTTTTTTGTAAATACTGGAAATTATTTGTTGAAAATAATTTCTTCAGTTCTTAAAAAACGAAAATATTTTGTTAAAAAATAAAAATATTTTTTTAAAAAATGAATATTTTTTTCCTGTTTTTACAACAAAAAAAACAGTTTTTACAAATTTATTTTTCCAGTTTTTACAAAAAAAAAATCTTTAAAAAAACTAAAGAATGAAGAAAAAAATATTTTCAAAAGCGAAAATAATTTGTTGAAAATATTTTATTCAGTTTTTAAAAACAAAAATATTTTTTAAAAAATTAAAAATGTTCTAATTCCTCTGTTTTTTTTTTTTTTTTATTTTTTACAAAAAAAATTATTTTGTTAAAAAAATGATTTTTGTAATTTTTTAAAGTTTTACAAAAAGAAATTAGAACATTTCCAAAAGAAAAAGAAATTTCTTTTTGTGAAACTTTAAAAAAATTACAAAAATCATTTTTTTAAGAAAATATTTTTTTTGTAAAAACTGGAAAAAAAAATGTAAAAACAGAGGAATTAGAACATTTTCAGTTTTTAACAAAATATTTTCGTTTTTCAAAAACTGAATAAAATATTTTCAACAAATTATTTTCGCTTTTGAAAAATATTTTTTTCTTCATTTTTCAGTTTTTTTAAAGATTTTTTTTTATAAAAACTGGAAAAACAAATTTGTAAAAACTGTTTTTTTTTTAAAAAACAGAAAAAGAATTATTTTTTAACAAAATATTTTCGTTTTGTAAAAACTGAAGAAATTATTTTCAACTAAATATTTTCAGTTTTTACAAATATATTTTTACAAAAAAAAATATTTTGTTAAAAAAATGAGGGTTATATATATACCTTATCGTAAAGCCCAGGGGGTATTTGGCTTCGTTTAAAGTCCAGGGGGTATCCGAGCCAATAGTATAACGGCAAGGTTGAATATGGGCTAAACTTTTAACGAGGGTTATATATAGACCTTATCGTAACGTTCAGGGGATACCTGGACCTTTTCCATTAAAATAATGTTTATTGTAAAATAAAGAAAAGCGACTTTGATAGGTAAAAAGTATGAAGTTAAGTGACCGTGGAGGGAATTAACTCTGCAAAAGAGTGTCAATGGACAATCCTCTCTCAATTACTATTTCTTTGTCTAACTTTTAACTTGTTCTTTTAGCACTTGAAATATTGATAAGCTATAATATTTACTTGTGAATTGTGATATCATATCTGATTAAGCGCATTTAACTTCTAATTAATTGAAATATATATTTTTTGGTACTTTTGCCAGTGAACCTTCACCAATTAACCAATTATTAAAGGGATTTTTTACCTATCTATGCCATATATGAAACCTTATTACCAAAAATGTTCATAATTTGTTATTTACCCGTGTAGTCCACACTTTTTCTATAAAATATATACCAATCCAATAATAGGTAGATTTTGCCATAAAAAGCGCGCTAAAAATAAGGCACCAGATCTGCGTATTGAATTTTGAAACGGAAGGAGATCTTATTGTTGCGTAATTCTCTCCTTCCTCAACGGAAACAGATCTGTCTTCTCTCACTCTACTACAATTCTCAAAAAACGCAAGCTACTGAAGCTCCAGTAATCAAATTGGTTCTACGAATTCTACAACGCAATACAAATTGTA
>MU770002.1:8268-72056 GCA_026770625.1 Nicotiana glauca | reverse complement strand
AAAGCTCTAAGGTTTGTTGGGGCTTTAAGCGCAAAGCGCAAATAAAGCGTGGGCTTTAATGAAAAAAGGCGCAACCGGAGAAAAAGTAAAAATATGTATACGTAGTCTAAGACTAATAATTATAAGCATGAATGACAAATATACGGTGAAAGAAATTTAAAAAAAATTATGATTAAGTGAAATATCAATTGTTTAATGATGCCTTTTCAGGATTACACTCATTGGCAAGTAAAAGTATGCCTAAGAGCCTTGATGCGATACTAAAGCACCCACAAAGCGAGGCGAAACGCTCAACCTGTTTTGAGCCTCGCTTCAGGGCTTAAGCACGCTTTAAGTGCGCCTTTGACAACATTGGCGTGGATCTAATACTAAAATGGATGAGGCTTTGTGTGATCTGTGAATTTAGGAAGTACTTTCGCTTTTATCTTCTGAATGATAGTCTCACTTTGTATGGGTAATTCAAACATAAGAACATAGTTCTAACTTCTAACTGAAGGTGAAATACTTAAATGTGCTTTGTTGAATATTTGAGGAACCAAAACCTTAATAGAAGATTATTTAGGGACTAAAATTCTATTTGCATCGCAGTGTGATGTATTCTGAATCTTCTAAAGTATGTGGATGAGTATATGTGTGATCCATGAATTTGTGAAGTTACTTTTGTTATTCATCTTCTGAATGATAGTTCCAGTTAATATGTGCAACAGCGCAAGTGGAACATAATTGAACGTTTGGTTTTATTGAAATTAAATGTGAAAAAATTTAATAACATAGGAACAAATGGAATAAAACAATAAATTAGGGACTAAAACCTCTTTTTCCCCTTTTAACTTTGTTGGTTCTCTATAATTGTTGATGCACTTTGTTAGCTGTGGTTCCCGTTATTTCTCTTTGCCTCCGAAGCTTTGAAGCATGGGTATGATTCTACTCCTGTTTTCGTTCTCTTTTTGATAGTGTATCAAAGATCTGTTGAGTGAGTTTTGATTAGTAGATTAATGTAGTGTGGTTTTCTCTTTTCTGATAAACACGAAATTCCTGAGGCCAGTGGCGCATGGTTCAGAACTCCTTGGATAATGTGCCTGCCCCGTTACCCTTCTCCACTTAAGATATTCTCATCTGCAGCAGGATTCAAACCCGTGACATGTGCCTAGCCCACATATGCGCTGCACTCTTACCAATAGATCTAGGGGGGTTGGGGGTGGGGGGGCATATGTCTTCTTTAATTTAGTGTGGTTTCTTCTTTAATTTTGTCCATTATTGAATTTATTATAGAATTCAGGGCATATTGCTAATATTGCATTATCAGAAGCCTCAGTTTTGGTGTCTAAATAACGTACTTTTGGGGCCCCATATTTGTAAACTTTGCATGATCATGGCAAATATAATGGGTAGTTTCTGTTATGTTATCTGTTTTTTAAACTTCTAAACTGTGAAGGCTGCTTCCCTGTAGTCCATTATTGCGACACTTTATTGTCTTGGTTTACCGGTAACATTTCTTATAGTATATGTTGCTTTACGCATGCATAATGCAAATCGACTGAGAACTATTTCCTTTTTGTGTATTTAAATTCTTGTTACTGCAGGAGATGATTACAAGATTAAGGTTTGGAACTATAAGCTGCATCGCTGCCTGTTTACCCTACTAGGACATCTTGATTATATCCGAACTGTTCAATTTCACCATGAATATCCCTGGATTGTTAGTGCAAGTGACGACCAGACCATCCGGATATGGAACTGGCAGTCTCGTACTTGTATATCCGTCTTGACTGGCCACAATCATTATGTAATGTGCGCCTCATTTCATCACAAAGAGGACTTGGTTGTCTCTGCTTCTTTGGATCAGACTGTTCGTGTCTGGGATATTGGTGCTCTAAGAAAGAAAACCGTTTCTCCTGCTGATGATATCTTGCGGTTAAGTCAGATGAATACTGATTTCTTTGGTGGAGTGGATGCTGTGGTGAAGTATGTCTTGGAGGGTCATGATAGAGGGGTTAACTGGGCATCGTTTCATCCTACACTCCCCCTTATAGCTTCTGGTGCAGATGATCGCCAAGTGAAAATTTGGCGCATGAATGGTATGCTCCTGAAATTCTTGATGTACTTGATTGCCATCTTTACTTGCTTTATTCCACATTCACTTTTCGTGTCCTGTCACCTGTGGAACCTAGAACACCAAATAAGTTCATTTGATGAAACGATACATTGCAAACTTCATGCTATTTGCATATTTTCAGTTATACATCAGTCTAGCTGCAAGACAAGCTTTTGTGCTGTCCACTTGTCCCTTAGAAGTAGGAGTATGTTATATGTCTTCCTTTCAGCTTATATTCAGAAATCATCCATTAGGATCTCCCTAATCGCTGGAAATTGGTTGTTATCTTGAAATTCTGAGATGGTGATATTGCTACTATAGTATATAAATGTTGTTACCTGCATCTTTCTATACTGTGTACATCTGAAGATGTTACAATGCAAAGCTGCATTCTGTTAATCTCCCCCTCTTGTCTTTTTTTTGGGGGAGGGGGGGTAAAACCTTTCTGAAGCTTGCTTGAAGCTGATTTGAGTTGTACTGCAGTTCAGTGTCTTACTATCTATAATGAGGCAAAAGTTTCTCCCTCCCCGGAAGAACCATATTTTTAACTTTAAATACTCCTTCAGAGCAAGAATGGTTTTTTTTTCCAACTCGAAGCAATAACTGGATTAAAGTTGCTGGTTCAGCTTGTAAAACTATTTATTCTTGGTAGCAGAATTGTTGAACGGAGTCTTGCTGGTTGAAAAACTGCTTATTTCATAGAAGGAATCTTACATTTTAAGTGTTTTCTGATTGCTAGTGTGCCTTGTTGTTACTAGATACAAAGGCTTGGGAGGTGGACACATTGAGAGGCCACATGAACAATGTTTCATGTGTTTTGTTTCATCCAAGGCAAGATATTATTGTTTCAAATTCAGAGGATAAGAGCATTCGAGTATGGGATGCTACAAAAAGGACTGGTCTTCAGACTTTCCGCAGGGAGCATGATAGGTTTTGGATCCTTGCATGTCATCCTGAGATGAATCTTCTAGCGGCTGGTCATGATAGTGGGATGATAGTATTCAAGCTGGAGAGAGAACGTCCTGCTTTTTCTGTGAGTAGTGATTCTTTGTTTTATGTAAAGGATCGCTTTCTCCGAGTGTATGAGTATTCAACTCAGAAGGACACACAGTTGATACCAATTAGAAGGCCCGGTTCAAACAGTGTGAACCAAGGTCCACGAACACTTTCATATAGTCCTACAGAAAATGCTATCTTGATATGTTCAGACACGGATGGCGGTTCCTATGAACTTTATGTTGTACCTAAAGATAGTTATGGTAGGGGTGATACTGTTCAAGATGCAAAAAGAGGAAGCGGAGGATCAGCTGTATTTGTTGCCCGAAACAGGTTTGCGGTGCTTGAGAAGAGCACTAATCAAGTCCTGGTCAAGAATCTCAAAAATGAAATTGTCAAGAAAAGCCTTCTTCCTATGGCTACTGATGCAATATTTTATGCTGGCACCGGAAACTTACTATGCAGGGCAGAGGATAGAGTTGTCATTTTTGATCTCCAGCAGAGAATTATTCTTGGGGAACTTCAGACTTCTTTTGTCAGGTATGTTGTTTGGTCACCTGATATGGAAAGTGTCGCTTTGATTAGCAAGCATTCCATAGTTATAGCTGATAAGAAGCTTGTGCACCGCTGCACCCTTCATGAGACTATTCGTGTCAAGAGCGGTGGCTGGGATGACAATGGTGTATTCATATATACAACACTTACCCACATTAAGTACTGTCTTCCCAACGGGGATTGTGGAATCATCAAAACCCTGGATGTCCCTGTCTATATTACAAAAATATATGGGAACACTATCTTTTGCTTGGATCGAGATGGAAAAAACCGTCCTATTATTATTGATTCAACTGAATATGTTTTCAAGCTGTGTCTGCTTAGAAAGAGATACGACCAAGTTATGAGTATGATAAGGAACTCGGAGCTCTGCGGTCAAGCCATGATTGCATATTTGCAGCAGAAGGGTTTTCCAGAGGTTGCTCTTCATTTTGTGAAGGATGAGCGCACTCGTTTCAACTTAGCACTTGAAAGTGGGAATATTGAGATAGCTCTTGAATCTGCCAAAAAGATTGATGAAAAAGATCATTGGTATAGGCTTGGTGTGGAAGCCCTTCGGCAGGGTAATGCAGGTATTGTTGAATATGCCTACCAGAAGACGAAGAATTTTGAGAGGTTGTCTTTCCTATATCTAATAACAGGAAACTTGGAAAAGTTATCTAAAATGATGAATATTGCTGAGGTAAAAAATGATGTAATGGGTCAGTTCCACGATGCATTGTACCTTGGTGATGTCCGTGAGCGTGTTAAAATTTTGGAAAATGCTGGTCATCTGCCCCTTGCATACATCACAGCTACTGCCCACGGGCTCAATGATACTGCTGAGCATCTTGCAGAGAAACTGGGAGATAATGTTCCGTCATTGCCAAAGGGGAAGAAAGCTTCACTATTGCTGCCCCCAACTCCCATCTTGGGTGGTGGTGACTGGCCCTTGTTGATGGTGACGAAAGGGATATTTGAAGGTGGTCTGGACATTGCAGGTAGGGGAGGACAAGAGGAATATGAAGAGGCGGCAGATGCAGACTGGGGTGAGTCATTGGACATTGGTGAGGTGGAAAATCTTCAGAATGGGGACATCAGTATGGTGCTTGGTGATGAGGAAGGGCAAGAAGGAAATGATGACGAGGAGGTGGGATGGGATCTGGAGGATCTGGATCTGCCACCTGATACTGACACACCAAAGACTACTTCCAATGCTCGCTCTTCTGTGTTTGTCACCCCAACACCTGGCATGCCTGTGAGCCAGATTTGGGTCCAAAAATCATCTCTAGCTGCTGAACATGCAGCTGCTGGCAATTTTGACACTGCTATGCGGTTGCTGAGCCGACAACTAGGTGTTAGGAATTTCTCACCTTTAAAAGCATCGTTTATTGATCTTCATGTGGGAAGCCACACTCATCTGCTTGCCTTCTCCTCAACGCCAGTCATCTCTGTGGCGATTGAGAGAGGTTGGAGCGAGTCAGCTAGTCCTAATGTTCGAGGTCCACCTGCTCTTATATTCAATTTTTCTCAGTTGGAGGAAAAACTTAAAGCTGCTTATAAGGCGACAACTGGTGGGAAATTTTCTGATGCTCTTAGACTATTCCTGAGCATTCTTCACACCATTCCTCTGATTGTGGTTGAGTCGAGGCGGGAAGTGGATGAGGTCAAGGAACTGATTGTCATAGTGAAGGAGTATGTTTTGGGTTTGCAAATGGAGCTTAAGAGAAAGGAATTGAAAGATAATCCCATTCGTCAGCAGGAGCTGGCTGCCTATTTCACACACTGTAATCTGCAGATTCCTCACTTGAGACTCGCATTACAGAATGCTATGTCTATCTGCTACAAGGCAGGAAATCTTAGCTCAGCCTCCAACTTTGCTAGGAGACTCTTGGAGACCAATCCAACCAATGAAAGCCAAGCCAGAACAGCCCGCCAGGTTCTGCAGGCAGCTGAGAAGAATATGCGAGATATTTCACAGTTAAATTATGATTTCAGAAATCCTTTTGTCGTCTGTGGGGCAACATATGTCCCGATATACCGGGGCCAGAAGGATGTCACTTGTCCTTACTGTGGTGCTCATTTTGTACCGTCCCAGCAAGGGCAGCTTTGTAATGTTTGTGATCTTGCAGTTGTTGGAGCAGATGCGTCTGGCTTGCTTTGTTCGCCAGCACAGATAAGGTGATTTCAGCTTCTCGTGCAGTTATATTCAGCCATGTCATTAGATGATTCTAAATCTACGTCTTAGAAGTTTAGGCATGAGTGATCAAGGACATGCTTTCTATGCGATTGTATCTGTGGTTTATATTTGTTTCGATAGTTTTGCAATCAGTTTTCAGACTTTTGCCCTTGTTATTTAGTCTTTTTGTGGCTAAATTTTTTTATTGTAATAAACATGTAAGATTTTGACTTCAACCAATTTTTTGAAGTGTGGTGACCGAGTATGCTAGGTATATAAATTGCAAAACCCCTCCGGACCTGAATGCTGACTAAGTCATTATATGTTTCCATAGCCCCGTGCTCCAGGTTTCCTTAGCAGGTAGAAGCTGGAATACTTTTCGATTGCCATTGTTATTTTGGCCTGAAATTTAAATGAAGATATCAGATAAATGTGAAGGTTCTTAAGAATTTGAATTTCCTTTTTTAGTTATCAATGTCCATTCATGTGCATTCTAGTTTTGTCTCTATACAAAATTTGGCAATTTTGTTTGATGAATCAAGCCTATACATTTGGGCTCCTGGATCATTCTGCCTTACGTTTCGCCCTCTCCCGTGCAAAGGTGCTCCATCACCAAGGCCCCTTTGCTATATTCTTACTTGGGCTGTTGGACCACATGACCCACTTTCAAACTTGAATTGCTAATTAACCTTCAAGTTCTAATTATTGTAAGATGGGGAATTTTTTGAAATGATTATTGTTTGGAGGTTTATTGCAAGGGGTAGTTATAGTTTAGCTAGTACATTATGTAGCTACTAATTGCTTGACATAGCCTCCTTGTGATCTCAAACATGGCTCAAATAGTTCACAACAATGATACAAATATGAGAAACATTACAGCTTAAAGCTTAACAGTCAACCCTAGGCATATCATAGCCTAAGCACTATCCCGAGCAGGGAAAATTACCTCGGTGCTCGCACATGGGCTCAAACCCCACACGTATGCGCACCCATAGCACATAGCTATCACAAATAATTCATGCAACTAGTGCCTCAATCAAGTTTAGATAATACTTATCTCAAACAAGCCAAACAATATTCTATAAGCTCCACCCCGCACAAATCGACCTCCGAACGGCTCGAAACTAGCCAAAAGCAACTTAAAAATATTAGATAATGCCATATGAGACAAACCCAAACGATAAAGACCGAATCTTTAATCAATTACTCAAAGTCAACCAAAAAAGCAAACCTAGGCCCGAACCTCGGAACCTGAAAAAACTTACAAATTTCGACAACTCATTCAATTACGAGTCCAACCATACCAATTTCACTCAATTCCGACTCTGAATCGACGTTCAAGACCCAAATATTCACTTTAGGAGAGTTTAGACAAAAAAATCCCAATTTCTCTTTGAAATCATCAATCAAATGCCAAAATCGAAGATGTAATCATGGAATAAAATAAAAAACAAGTAGTAAACACTTATCCAAATCGATATGGTGAAAATCGCCTAAAAAATCACCCAAATCAGAGCCCCATAGATCAAAATATGATAACATAACTCAAGGGTCCGAAATAGAGTACTTATAATCACTGCTCAGATATATGAATCGCGATCGCGAAGAAAAAAACTCACCCTGCCTTGAGACACTCTATGCATTCGCGATGCCCACAAATGCCACCGATCCGCGAACACGACCAACTCTATGCGAATGCGAAAGAGGATTCACCAGCTCCCAGCTGCCCAACTCAACACTACGCGACCGTGATTCCACTTACGCGAACACGATTCTCAAGTCCCAACAACTTACGCGAACGCAGTCCCCAAGACGCGAACATGATGAAGAAAGTGCCTAGCTCCAGATTTGGCCTATGCGATCACGTCTATATCTTCGTGATCGCGAAGAATAACTGTGACATCAGCAGCAAACCAGCTATGCATGGAGCTTCGAAATGATACGAAATACATCCGAAACTCACTCAAGCCCCTCGGAATCCCGTCCAAACATCCCAGCAAGTTTCAAAACATAACACAGACCTACTCAAGGCCTCAAATCACACATAACAACATTAAAATCACGAATCGCACCTCAAATCAAACTTTATGAACTTTGAACTTTCAACTTCCAAAACTCGTGCCGAACCATATCAAGTCAAACCAGAATGACCTCAAATTTTGCACACAAGTTCCAAATGACATAACGAAGTTATTCCAATCTTCGAAACCATTGTCCGAACTTATTCTAATCTCCGCAACCATAGTCCAAAACTCGTGCCGAACCATATCAACTCAATCCGGAATGACCTCAAATTTTGCACACAAGTTTCAAATGACATAAAAAAGTTATTCCAATATCAGGAACCATAGTCCGAACTTGATATTATCAAAATCAACTCCCGGTCAAACCTATGAACTTTTCAAACCTTCAAATTACCAACTTTCGCTAATTAACGCTAAAACCTTCAAGAAACATCCAAATATAAATACCGGCATACACACAAGTCCAAAATCACCATCCGAACCTAACGGAACCATCAAAACTTTGATCCGGTCTCAAAACACAAAAGTCAAACTTGGTCAACACTTGCACATTAAAGCTTATAACATGAGATTCATTCTTCTAAATCAATTCTGAATCACCTGAAAACCAAACTCACAATTCATAGAAGTCATAATACATCATACGGAGCTACTTAAGGCTTCAAACAACTAAACAGAATGCGAATGCTCAAACGACTGGTCGGGTCGTTGCACCGTGAGTTCAAATAAACAAACCACTTCAGTGGTAACTATTTATTACTCAGAAAATTCTCAATTTACGAGTGAAATACATGTGGCTCATAAAATTATTTTATGAAAGAATATGGACAATAGCTTAAAAGACATATCAACAATATAAAAATCATACAAAATACCGTCATATTTCACTTAATTACAACCTCTAACCAGAGAACAAAAATCTTTCATCGAAAATTCAAGACTAGTTGTCACGACCCCAATTTTCTACCTTAGGATGTCGTGATGACACCTATTCTCTAAGACTAGGTAAGCATAACATATATTGAGAAATAGTAGAAATAATAAACTATCAAAATAAAACCCAACAGTACATCTGTCAACAACTCCCTAAAACTTGGTGGAACCGAGTCATAAGATCTATAAGGATGTAAGAATAGTCTCGAATACAATATTGTTTTGGAACATGAAATAAACAATAGAACATATAAAAATAAAAGGTGACTTCGAGGCTTGCGAACATTGAGGAGGTGTACCTTGAAGTCTCCGAAAGTAGCTAATCAATCAATAGCGTCCGTCACGGGATGATGTATCTAGATCTGCACAAAAATATGAAGAAATATAGTATGAGTACACTATAATGGTACCCAGTAAGTATCAAACCTAACCTCGGTAGAGTAGTACAAGTCTAGGTCAAGATACCTACTAGGATAAAAGACAATGAACAAGATAGCATGATCAAATAATGAAAGTCGAGAAAATAAATGATAGTAAAGAAGTTCCGAAATGTAAGTTAGAAATGGATCTAAAGAAAAAATGGTAATAAGGAATGAACACATGTTAAGAAAATCAAGAAATCAATATAGACAATTACAAGTGAAACAAATAAGGAAATAACAAAACAGTGCAACCAACAAGCCTCTTTAACATAGAGTGTGCAATAAGAATCACAACCGAGATACTGCCCCGTTTCCATATTTCACGGCCTTAATCACAATCTGTCCTTATATCACACTGTAAGCCTTACATTTAGTTTTGAAAATTATTTTTCCTGAAATAGCTACACACATCTTAGCCTCCTTATCTCACCGCGTAGCTTCAAGTAATTTTCTTACTAGCAACTCGCGTATAAGTTCCCACCTTATCTCACCGCATGCGTATCAACCCCTATCCTTATACCACCACATGCGTATCAATGTCATAACAGAATAACAACTCGCACCACGATTGCCTATATGCCACGACTTGCCAAAATCAACAATACAAATATTTCCACAACAATTAGCCCATCGATCAGTCACAATATGTACAATAATCTCAATAACAACAAGATGAATGAGGGATACTCATCAAGGGAAGATACCACAACAATTAACAACTTTGCCTCAAAGTGATAAGAACTCTTACAACTCCAACGCCAATAACTGTCACGACCCAAAATCCAGCTAGTCGTGATGACACTTTACCTGACCCGCTTGGTAATCAAATGATAGACAATACAACTGGATTAGGATAACAAGAATCAAAACTAAAATTTCTATACAAAATCCCAAGGATTGGTAATACAAGTCATGAGCTTCTAAGATTAGAATTTACAAAGCTAGTATGAAATAAATACATCATTTGTTTGAAATATACATAAGTAGATTTATAAATCTAAAGCTACCAAGAACAAGAGGCAGCTATATCGAAATGCATGTGCATCTTTAATGCCAGCTCCCGCTATACACAACAACACCAACACCAAAATCTGCACGCAAGGTGCAGAAGTGTAGTATGAGTACAATCGATCCCATGTACTCAACAAGTAACAAACCTAACCTTAGGTTGAAAGTAGTGACGAGCTCGAAAAACTGACAGAGTCCAACACTAATAGCAAAAAATAGCTCATAACAATATAATGAAAGCAATACAAGTAATAACTCAAAAGATATTATACTCAGCTCGTTCTCAGCTACGGAAAAATAGACACTCTTTTCAAGTATAACAGTAAAACCCAAATCTTTCACCTGAATCACCAAAATATGAGTACATAAGAAAACTATGATTTTCCCCAAATTTTCAACAACAAATAAGATATTTCATTATCAGAAAGCATGACGAAAGTACATCTTTATACCAACATATCAATATGCATGTCAAGTCATCAATTATCATATACCGTCTAGCATGAGGAATATACATCTCAATTTCTACATGTCTGTATATGGTAAAATTAGAGGGTCTAATTTTCTATCGTTGTGATGCCTCATAAGCATATTTCACAGATTCGAGGCTAGGGTCGAGGTTCGCCATCGAAGGCTATCGATGCTCGACCTTGGGGCAGTGTAGATCAACGACTATAATGAAAAAATGTGGAGTTCCCAAGGCGCATAACTAGGCTTGACACAGTTTAGTGAGCTAAATTCAGACCGGAATCATGACATCAACTAGCTGTCCCATCTCCATGTCTTTGTAATAAATGTATTTGTACTATGTTGGGATTTCCCCTTATATATAAAGGGGATCCTTGTCATTTTATAGGGTTCTATTGCTCAATACTAAGAAACACACGAACATTCTCTCTGCTATCTAACATACTCTCTTGATATTATTGCTTCCATTTATTGCCTATATTTATTGTGTTCTATTTATTGTTCTTCATTTATTGCTTATTATTGGCCATAAAAAGCCGTCATTGATTTATTACAACTTTTAGTCATTCATCGATCACCCTCGATAGCTCCAAGCTGAGCATCAGGCTCGACCCCGAGGCCCCCGAATAGGCAAGCTCAAGGCCCCGATTATTAATCGTTTGGTTTGGTTATCACCTCGCTCTCAAGCTCTTATCTCGTTTCTAAGTCCCTCATATAGCATCAACTGCCTAACCACTAGCATAAAAATAGATCATGTATTTTTAGAAACTTATAATCAAATTTAATTGTTATTACCATTTTTACGGTAAACAGTTTGGCGCCCACCATGGGGCTAAAGATAATAGTGATTATTTCCTTGCTGGTTTTACTACACAACACAAGTTATCTTTCACACTTTTTCTTGTCCAAGATCTTTGATTTCAGGTCAAAATGCCTAAACTAGTCAATGTACCTAAAAATAACAGCCTCAAAAACTATGGAAAGGGCGGTGTGGTTATTCCAGGTATGGGCGTGCCATCGCAAAACCCTGAGAGCACACTAGATCAGATTCCCAAGAGTACGACCTCGTGCGATGCCCAATGCATTAATGTCGGTCCTTACATTAACCAGGAAGCACACAGAGAAATTCAGCGGGAAACTCAAAAAAATCTAACCTGGGCAAAGAGAGAGATTCCCCGGCATGTCATCCATATGATTATCGGGGGGGCTGACATTCCCCCAGGACCCGTGATCAAACGGATAAAAATATCTGTTGCAATAAAGGGACCGATCCGAGACCGCATGACCGAAGACACCCTCGCATTCAGTAATGAGGATCTCGAGACCTTGGCGGAACCACACAACGATGCGCTGGTGATTTCATCCCTTTTAAATAACATTCAAATTAAATGTGTGCTCGTGGATCTAGGCATCTCGGCCAACGTAATTAGGTCAAAGGCAGTAGAACAACTTGGGTTGCTCGATCAGATCGTACTCGCCTCCCGGGCCCTCCATGGCTTCAACATGGCCAGCGAAATAATGAAAAGGGAGATCGACCTCCCAGTTGAAATGTATGGTACAGTTCAGAACACCAAGTTGCACGTTATCAATGGAGACATGAGATACAATGGATTGCTTGGCAGGCCGTGGATGCACAACATGAGGGCGGTGCCGTCAACTCTGCACCAGATGGTGATATTTCCAACGAGGGACGGTATAACAACCATATATGGAGAACAACATGCGACAAAAGAAATGTTTGTGGTTTACCAAGAGGCGCCGAATCCCATACACTCCACCTCGGATGAGTCTGGGAGCATACAGACCTCCGAGGATGAAGAAGAAGATTTCCTTGCTCCTCAAACTTTTGTTTCCCCCAAAAAGTCGGATGCAACAAAATCAACAATTGAAGAACTAGAGCAAGCTGTTTTGATCGAGCATCTCCCAGATCGGAAAGTATACCTGGGAACGGGATTAACCCCCTAACTAAAAAACTCATTCAATTTTCGCTTGGTCCCACTTGGATATGACATGAATCCCGCCGGAAATAACCACCCACCGATTGAGTGTCGACCTCAAGTTTAAACCGGTGAAGCAAAAAAAAGAAGACCCCAGTTCGAAGTAAAACACACATTCATCAAGGAAGAAGTAACAAAACTTCTTAAAATTTATATTAGAGAGATAAAGTACCCCGAATGGCTGGCCAACGTAGTGGTAGTGCCCAAAAAGGGAAATAAGTTAAGAATGCGCGTAGATTATAAAGACTTAAATAAGGCATGCCCCAAGGATTCGTTCCCCTTGCCTAACATCGATCGTCTGATCGATGCTTCGGCTATGGTACCTACTGTTACAATGTAATGCCCTTCGGGCTGAAAAACGTAGGGGCTACGTACCAACGTCTAGTTAATAAAATGTTCGAGCATCAAATACGCAAATCCATGGAAGTTTATATTGATGACATGCTAGTTAAGTCCCCACACACAGAGGACCATTTGTTGCATTTGCAGGAAACATTCGACATCCTCAGAAGTTACAACATGAAGCTTAACCTCGAGAAATGCACCTTCGGAGTGGGTTCGGGCAAATTCTTAGGCTTCATGGTATCAAATAGGGGGATCGAGATCAACCCCAACAAAATCAAGGCCATCGAGGAAATCACGGTGATAAATAATGTAAAGGACGTGCAACGGCTGACAGGGCGGATAGCGGCTCTGGGCAAATTCATATCAAGGTCATCAAACAGGAGTCATCATTTCTTCTCTTTACTCAAAAGAAAAACAACTTCGAGTAGACTCCAGAATGCCAACGCGCTTTAGAGGAATTGAAACGATATCTGACTATTCACCTTTACTCTACACACTAAAAGAGGATGAAATGCTGTATCTATACCTGGCCGTATCCGAGATAGCGGTAAGCGACGTGTTGGTTCGAGAAGAGCAAGGTAAGCAATTCCCTGTTTATTATGTAAGTCAGACCCTAGGGGATGCCGAAACTAGGTATCCACACCTAGAAAAATTTGCTCTTGCGTTAATAAGCACATCGCGAAAATTGAAACCCTATTTTCAATGCCACCTTATTTGCATTTTAACAACGCACCCTCTCCGAGGCATGTTGCATAAGCCCGAACTATCGGGCCGATTGGCCTAATGGGCCATAGAACTCAGGGGTTATGATATCGAGTATCAACCCCGAACGACCATCAAGTCCCAAATTCTAGAAGACTTCGTGTCCTCACCCTCCCTCGTGCCCAAGGTAGAAAAAGGAACTCTTACTAAAATCAGACACATCTTCCGGAGTATGGGCCCTGTTCTCTGACAGCGCCACAAACGCGAGAGGATCTAGACTCGGTATAGTCCTGAAACCGCCTACGGGTGGCATAATCAGGTAATCTATAAAAACTGCAAGATTGACTAACAATGAAGCCGAGTACGAGGCTATGATTGCAGGTATGGAATTGGCCAAAAGACTGGGAGCTAAGATCGTCGAAGCAAAATGCAATTCACTTATGGTAGTAAACCACGTAAATGGGAGCTACGAGGTTCGAGAAGACAGGATGCAAAGGTATTTGGACAAAATCCAAGTCACATTACACCGCTTCAAAGAATGGAATCTGGTCCACAAATCTCGGGAGCAGAACACCGAGGCTGATGCCCTCGCAAACCTGGGATCATCTGTTGAAGAAGATGACCTACTCCTTAGGGCTGTTATTCAGCTGTCCAAATCAGTGGTCGAGGAAGGTCACGCCGAGATTAATTCTACTAGCCTAACATGGGATTGGAGATATAAATACATTGACTATCTGAAAGATGGAAAATTACCCACGGATTCAAAGGAATCGAGGGCCCTGTGAACCAAAGCAACCCGGTTCTCGCTCGACGAAAACGGGATTCTATATAGAAGAAATTTTGATGGCCACCTAGCAGTATGTATGGGGCCAGGAGACACAGATTATGTACTCTGAGAAATTTACGAGGGTACTTGCGAAAACCACTCCGGCGCCGATTCCTTAGTCCAAAAGGTGATCAGGGCAGGCTACTACTGGGACAACATGGACACTAAGGAATTCGTCCGAAAGTGCGACAAATGCCAGGGACTTGCCCCTATGATTCACCAACCCGACGAACAACTACATTCGGTCTTATCTCCATGGCCGTTCATGAAATAGGGAATGGACATCGTCGGACCTCTATCAACGGCACCGGGTAAAGCTAAATTCATTTTATTTATGACTGACTATTTCTCAAAGTGGGTGGAAGCGCATGCTTTCGAAAAGATAAGAGAAAAAGAAGTCATTGAATTCATCTGGGATCACATTATGTGCCGATTCGGGATTCCTTCCGAGATAACATGCGATAATGGGAGGCTGTTCATCGGAAGCAAAGTAACACAATTCCTTGAAGATCACAAAATCAAGAGAATCCAGTCAACGCCCAACCACCCGTGTGCAAACGGCCAGGCTGCCTACACAAATAAAACTATCATCCAAAACTTATAAAAGAAGTTGGAGAGCGCTATGGGAAAATGGAGAGAAATATTGCCCGAAGTGCTATGGGCATACCGAACAACTTCAAAATCAAGCACAGGGGAAACACCCTTCTCTCTAGTGTATGGCGCCGAGGCTTTGATACCATTGGAGGTGTCAGGGAGCCAAGCGCCAGATTTCGACATACCACTAAGATCTAGAACAACAAGGCCATTACTACGGCCCTCGAACTATTGGATGAAAAGAAAGAAGCCTCGCTGGTCCGAATGGCCGCCTAAAAGCAATGGATCGAAAGGTATTATAACAGGAGAACAAACCTCTGACATCTCGGAGTCGGGGACTTGGTACTAAGGAATGTCACACTCAACACCCGAAACCTTAATGAAGGAAAGCTAGGCTAAAATTGGGATGGACCGTACCACATCCTCGGAGTAATTGGAAAACGGTTCTACAAGCTCGGTATCCTGGAAGGCGAGCAGCTTCCAAGCAATTGGAATATATCAATGCTAAAATGATACTATTGCTAAGGTTTCCGATGGATGATTCTGAAAACACCCTCGAGCTCGAGGACCTCAGGCTCTTAAAAGCATGCGTTTCACTCTTTTCCTTCGACCAGATTTTGTCCCTAGAAGGGTTTTACTAGCAAGGTTTTTAACGAGACAATATCTATATACTACATAAGGAATACCCAACAAGTATTCAAGGATTCTTTTGCAATCAACCTCAAATACTGGGGGGCATCCCCCCGGAAGGTCACCTACTCGAAGAAGCCAAGATGTGCCAAGTGGGGTCTCGATAGGAAAATAATGTACAGGGCCAAACGGTCGAACGAACTGTGTCCATATAGAACAACTGAGCCCCTAACGGCAAAGACATGCATACTTGTACCAAGTAATCAAAGAACACTTCCCAAAAGCATTTTGCATTTCAGAGAAACACAATATTTTTTTGCAAAACACAGCTCTAAAGTCAAAATCACCCCGAGCACTCGGGGACTGGCATTAACAATTCAAAATCTGAATGACCTCCGGGTCGGAGCTCCAAACTCATAAGCCCTCAACGAGGCAACGTCAAAATCACAAAATGACTCCAAAGACAAAAGTGCCCCGAACACTTGGGGAGTGTCGTCGAAATCTCAAAAACCGCATAGCCTCAGATCGGAAACTCCAAAATTGTAAGCCCTCAATAAGTCAATACCAAGTTTACAAGTAATGGCTTCTGAGCCGAGAAATCTTCGGTGACTCAGGGATTGCCGTCAATCTCCATCCCCACTGACTTATCTAAACCCGAGGCCATAAGACCCAAGTGGGCAGACTCGATCTTGTAAGACCTATATAAGGCAACAACAATAACTGTAAGACCTCAAGCAAGGCATGGACCATACTTGTACCTAGTATCCAAAATTGTAAGACCTCTAAGGCATGTAAAACTTGTAAGACATTATTAAAAGGAATAAACCCGATCTCAAATTTAAGGCTATATATCGAACTTGTAAGACCCCTAAAAAGGCATACCCTTGATATAGACGCCAAAACTACTTCACTCAGAACTAAAAGGCTCCGGCCAAACACAAATGACTATGGTCATAAGGCCGTACCAGCCAAACTAACGCGACTCGAGGACGCCCGACCATCGCTACAAAATCACATGCCTTCAATTACTTCGAATATACTTCGAAAAGAACCGGTTAAATAGGCTACCCTCGACATAGGAAAAAATTTTTCGACCATGTCAGCTCCAAATTACAGGCTTTGAGATACTCAGCCTCTGAGCCAAACCTCCCGAGGTGCTCGAACATCGCCATATAACGACTCATAATCAAGGTTTTATCAAACCATCGAAGATTCAGGCATACATAATCCCAAAAAATCCTTAACGAGGGAAAAATAAAGCCTATACTAAAGGTTGCATCGACCTAAAATGTAAAATCCATTGTCGCCAGCTCACATAAAAGGTCATCTTGACCCAAAGCATAAGAGCCATTATTGCCACCTCACACAAAAAGGTCGTACCGACCCAACGCGTAAGATCCTAAAGGCCAGCTTTAAATTCAAAAACTTGAGGGTCGAATGAGCTCGAGTCGAAACCCGATTCGAAGACTGAGCCCAAAATAATTAACTAAATATACCCAAGAGCAAAAGCGTAAGAGCCATTGTCGCTAGCCCGTACAAAAGGTCGTACCGACCCAACGTGTAAGAGCCTAAGGGCCAGCTTAAATTCAAAAACTTGAGGGTCGAATGAACTCTAGTCGAAACCCGATTCAGAAACTGAGCCCAAAACAGTTAACTAAAGAGAAAAAGCATAAGAGCCAGTGTCGCCAACCTATACTAAGAGGTTGTACCGACCCAATGTGTAAGAGCCACTGTTGCCAGAACTGAAACCAAAGGTCGTGCCGACCCGATGCACAAGAGCCAGGTCTAACCTGAGAACGCTTGGGGACTGACCTTCGACTATTACAGGTCGCTCAGCAATAGCAAAAAGCCGAGGTTCTAACCCAAGGTCTGAAATCTCGAATCGATTATCAAAAAACATCACATAGTATTCCCGAAAAACAAAGGAAAAAAAAGATAAAAAACAAAAAGCCTTTTGTACATATTTCTCTAAGAGGCATGTTTATAAGGCCTGTAATAACCCTTACAAAGATAGAACAAAACAGAACCCTAATCTATCATCTAGCCTACAACTTCTGTTACAACCCATGTTTTTGTACGTGAAATTTATGTCGTAAGTCCGTTGATGTAAGCTCAGAAATGAGATCCTCTTGGAAAATATATAAAGTGATTTAATGGTGTTACGTCCCTTTTTTTTGAAAGCCTTTAAGAGTTATTATGAAAGGATAAATAGTTATAAGGGTACATGTTGTTACACCCCGTACTTCAGACGTTCTCAAAAAGAATGAAGTCTTTCTACAAGGAGAAGAAAGGTTTGCCGAAGCGTTAAGTAAGTTAAGGTAAATATGAGACTTGTTAACCATGATTTAAATAATTTTGAAGCCATGATATGACTATATATGATTTTTGGATATGAAATATAAAGTTTGAGAAAAATCGGATTTAAGTTGCGGAAAAACCGACTAAGGATTTGCCTTGTAATTGAACTTTTTGAGAAATAAATTTCCTGAGATATATATGGTATTTTTGGGGCATATTATATATCAAATTAAATTTCTTGGAATGTAGTTTCTAACTCTCTTAACCGTTCATTCATATGAAATCCGGATAAAAAGATATAAGCATTTGAAAAAGGGCCAATAAGAGAGTGGCATGTGACACCTTTTTGACTTTAAGAAAATGTGATGTTATCTCTCTGTCTCGTGTCTCACTTTGTTTTTCCAGAGATCTCGACCATAAAACACTCCTAAACTCACCCTCAACTCCTCCATAAGTATTTTCAACAATACTATCATCCGAGGCACGAAATCAAAAAGTAATAACACAAGAACGATCCCCACGACGTAAGTATCGCTATATAGACTCTCTTTTTCTTTGTAGTTTGAGTTTTGGAAGGTATTTTGAAGTTAATAAAAATTACTCATTTCTGGTTTCAAGATATTAAATATCAAGTAAGGTTGATTAATTCATTTCATAATATTTAGAACTCACGGGACAATGATCGGAAGTCGTGAGTTCGAGTTATTTGACTTTAATGAACTGTTTTTGGGCTGTTTCGTGTAGCTTTTTGGCTGTCTATTTTGTTGATATTAAATGGAGTTTTGGAGGATAAATAGTGTGGATAAACACCACATAATGGCAAAAACATGGATTAGTCATTATATTTGACACTACTATAGTCGTCGTTTTGGATATAAATTGATCGACAAAATACAACATGGATTTCGACTTGCATCTACTGTATGAGGTAATTATATTGTTTTCCTACATGTTCTTAAGGTTATCTTGGCATTGGTTAAGTTAAATGGATGAACTAGACATGAACTAGTGAATAAAATTGCTAATTAAGAATAATTGGAGTTGTGGATCATTTTCTTTGTTATGGATATATGGTATAAGGCTGGAATTATTGATGAATGACTTAATTATTATGCTAATGATACTATTAAGTTAAATTAGAAATTCTATAAGGGATGATATGGGGTATACGAATTCCAATTGGAGCTTGTTGCTCGTCGTCAAATATTTATGACTTCTTGTTATTTTATGGTGTCTTGTTATTGATAATTATGTATTGCTGGATTTCTCTGGTAATTGTTTTTGGTGTATGGTATTAGATGAGGCTCTTGTTACAGGGGAGATGCTGCCCGAATTTATATAAACAAGCTACAAGTTTAAGTTGCAAACTTAGCCTTTATTCAACACTGATTTTGAATCTCCTTATGAAATGGTAGATTGAGTTGAGTTGTTTGAAGAGTTGCTTGAGAGGTATTAAGGACTCACCATGGTTAAGGTATGTTAAGGAATTTCTTTCTTTCTTTTGGCATGATCTAAAGTGAAATAAATACGCTATTTCATAACGGATCTACTCCTAGAAACTAAGGTTTCCCATGTTGTTCTTTTCTTATAAAGTTATTTTAAGCAAGTATGTATGATCCTTGAATCCTATAGAAGCTCATATTGATGGTATGATGTCCATAATGTTAATCAAAGGTGCAACGACCTTAAGTCACTCTAAAAGGTTTAGAACGTGATTCTATGAGTCTAGCATGCATTATACATAGTATCTATTTTACTCTACCGAGCCGCGCTATAGTAGGCCGGGTACGACACCTATTGTGCAACCACTGATCAGTTGGATTTACCGAGCTTCACGTGGCCGGGTACGATTCTACCGAGCCTTATGATGACCGAGTACGTTTTTACCGAGTCCTCTTTGAGGCCGGGTACGATATGATGATGATAATGATTCCCACAGAGGCGTATGTTTTTAAAAGTTTATGTATATATATGTATTATGCATTTCATGTCAGTAGCCCCCAGAGGTACGTAGATGTTCCAGGTTGTATCTCATCTATCTCTCTTTATATTACTGTTCTTGTTTATGCTTTTCTGCCTTACATACTCGGTACTTTATTTGTACTGACGTCCCTTTTGCATGGGGACGCTGTGTTTCATGCCCGCAAGTCCCAATTGATATGTTGATATTCCTCCTTGTAGGCTATCAACTCAGCGGAGGTGTTGGTGCACTCCACTTGCTCCGGAGTTGCCTATTTGGTCAATATGCTTTGGATATATATTGATTGAAATGGCGGGGCCCTGTCCCAACCTTTATGATTTTATGTACTCTTAGAGGCTTGTAGACAGATGTCAGGCTTATGGATACTTGTATGTCCTTGTTGGCCTATGTGTTGAGTTTACACATAGTCATGTCGGCCTTATTGGCCCGTACGTCACATGTATAAGTTTGTATATCATGTTGGGTCGTCATATGTAGAGTATTCTCTTATGTTTTATTCTTGTTATCTCATGAAGGGGGTTCTAGATATTTTACTCATGCTAGTATGATAAGAAAGATATGTTACGTTGGTACTCGGTTGAGTAAGGCACCTTGTGCCCGTCGCGGCCCTTCGGTTTGGGTCGTGACAAAAATGGTATCAGAGCAGTTTTGTCCTAGGGAGTCTACAAGCCGTGTCTAGTAGAGTCTTTTTTATGGGTGTGTTGTGCACCACACTTATAAGCAGGAGGCTACAGGGCATTTAGGATTGTCACTCTCTGTTCTTACTCTAGATCGTGTTGTAGAGCTCAATTGTAAGAATTCAAACTTCTAAATTCTATTGTATTCGTAATACAATGATACCTCATCCAAATAGGTAGTTAGTATGAGATTGAATGTGTTTGTGGAAGAGTTGAGTCAGAGGAACTCGATTTTGCCTCATGCTTATGACGAGCAAATGTGGGGTCTTCTGCAGATCATGTGTGTACTAAGATGTGTAAGCTTCTCGATAAGGAGTCTTAAGGCAAGAATATCTATCTACTAGTATGGTAACAAGGAATAAGTGAATCGGAAAGTAGATGCAAGTTTCAGCAAGTAAAATAAGCAAGATGACGAAGGGTACGGGGTACCTAGTTAATGAAGATTATCAGTATTTACGATTCTGGCAGAGTAATGTAAGTATTAGTGTTACCTTCAATATTAACGATGATATATACAATTGACCATACCTATATCAGTTGTGCCCTATGGGAGATAGCAAATATAGTTTAAGAGTTGAATGTGATATCAAGATTCAGTTCGGGTTAGAGTAACCCAAAATTATGGATGGATTGTTATCATTAACTAATGTTTCCGAATGATAGTGCAAATGTGGTAATATATCTTCTTGTGAGATACCCAGATGGTGAACTCTAGAATTGTATAGTCAGATACGAGTACTAGAACATTTAGAAATTTCATAAGATAGGCAGTGGGATCCTAGAAGGGAAAAATATTTCCCTTAGTATGGCTCCAGCCCGAGTAAAAAAAAAAGGGAAGAATGTTAGGCATTCTAAAGAGCCAGTGAGATAAAGCAAGGGGAGCTAAAAGAGAAAGAAATTTTTGTTAAAGTTTTCAGAATAAAGTGAAAGACAAAAAAAATATTATCCGGAGAATAAGAAGAGAGTAAATGAAGCATCATGAGTAAGATGTGATATATGAGTGATAATAGTAAATCATATTATGACACAATGACAGAGTCCATAGTCAAGTGAAGGAAAATACAAGAGGTGACATGCCTTGATGCAATAAATGATTATAAGACATAAAGTCATATCCTTATTTCGAGATAAGTTGGTGACTTCAACGTGATTACCAGGAGGAAAGGTTAGACCCCAAAGTACTAGAAATTAGTATGGACTGGTGAACAAGATAAACTGAACATGAATTAGGGGTTGAAAGATTTAATAATAGTTGGTATCACGAGAATTTGATAGATAACATTCCGACAATAATAGAATGGACAACAAAAGAATAACCTTTAAGGTTCATTTAGGAAGATGCTTCCCTAAAGCAAGCACGTGGAGCAGAGTTAAGCTTAAGGGACTAAGTGTGTCAGTTACACTAAGTGTCACCCTTGTGCGTAATAAATTCGATTATCCCCGGTATAGAGGGGTTACCGCAAGGCGAGTAAGACGTTAGTGAAGATGTGAAAAAATGGCAAGATGAAGAGGTAACTATGGAATAATAAAGGAGGAATGCGGTTAAAGGGTGAAAGGAACGAGATAACATCTATTCAGATCCTATAGATATGATATGACTCCAGAACATTATGCAAGCATGACGCCGGAGAGAAGCGATAAGGGTTGCGCACCCGATGATATTGATAAATAAGAGCAAATGAACACTTGATACATAAGGAGCCAATACGAGAGGTAACTTAAGAGAAAGTAATTAACTAAAGGGAGATTATGGCTATATACGAGGTTATAAGCAAATCAACAGATCATGCAAGATAAACGTAGTGAATCCTAATCACGTAAATTCAGTGTGGCAGATATGATGTCGTAACCTTGAGAAATATTCAGATAGGAGTTGGGTTACCAAAGGTACCTATAAGTATTACGGAAATAATGGAGAGTACCACTAAGGAGACAATCAAAATCTGAGTTTAGAAGTAACCATACGAGCACAAGGGCACGAAGGTATGTAACTAAGGATGTTCATAGGTGAGTAAGAACATCGAAAATTCCTTCGGATATACGGTATAACAAGATCGTAACTTTACAAGATCTAGAAGGTCTCCTTAAGTACTACAAAGAAAGACTAGCTGAGGAAATAAGGAAGAAGGCTTCAACTTAAGCATAACGATATAAATAAGAAATGGTCTTGTAACAACAGTCTCATTACAATATGGTATACACTCCATAAGAAAGTGGCACCTATCGTGATCAATGAACGGGAAGTCATAAGTGATATTTGAGATCATATGAGTTATAGGAAATTCAAGTATTGGTGGGCAATAAGATAAGCCAAGTATTCATGCAACAAGTGGCATAACGACCAGGAAAATTGATTGTTTACATTTAAAGAACGCTGAGAAGGCACGAAAGGAATTATTCAATCAATGATCCATAGTCAATTACGTTGTGAATGCACTTAAGATTTCAGATTTATTTCCATGACATTCATACATCTATAGGAGACTCTGGTATAAGTAAAGAAAGAATTAAGTCCACATCACCCATAAAGGCTTGAATTATTAGAAGATTATATCATGGATGCTACATAGAGTCCATGAAAGGATAATGTAGTAGCTAATACCCTAAGCTGAAGATTGGAAGATAACCTAAGCTTAATTAAAGGCTGATAAGGAAGAGGAAACTCGAAAGTTACATCATGAGTCCGATTGATAGACCCAGATTATTATAGAAATCGTAACTCAAACCATAGTAGGATCACTTTTAATAGCAGAGGTATAAGAGAGATAGTACAATAATCATATTCTATAAAGGCTATACGATAAAGTAATTAGAAGAGTACCAGCCTCATAAGACGTTAATACCACCAGATTTTGTATGCACCAGGGTTGCAAGTATTATAGTAGAGCGTTAAGGTATGGATGTGAATTCCACCAATGTAGAAGGGAGGTTATGAAATTGATAGAAGATACTGTGCAAAATTTAAAGTTATGTATGGTAAATGTGAGTGAGAATGTGACAATAATAGGCAAGGTCTCAGGATTAAACCCGTCAAAACAAGAGAGTTGATGCTTTCCATGAGTTATAAAAAGCTCGGTACACTCTGAATGAACTCAGAGGAGTCTAAGAACATGAGCAATTAGAAGAGATGGAATACTGCCCTGGTAGTAGAATAAGGGTGTAATTGTGATAGTTAAGAGAATGCTGTTTGGTCCTTCGATTGAGTAATGATTTAAAGAAAAGGAATTTCATGGATGGAACAGTATTAGAATGCCCCCATAATATGAATACGTTGTGATGTTATGAAAATGCAGTTATTGAAGTATAGTATCGTCCTCATGTGCATCAAGAAAATCACTTCAGATGTTCCCCGATGAGATGCGAGCCTTAGTGACAATGTATTTCATCCGAGGCGATGGTTGGAGTTAGTGAAAGACTATGATGTTTATATTTTATATCATCCAGGAAAGGGGCATCTAGTAGTCAACACCCCCAGTGATAGATCTATGGATAGCCTATCATATTTACAGCCATAGAAAATGAGATAGCTTGTGAGATTCATCAGCTAGCTATTCTGGAATTTGATTACTAGATTCAGGTGGTACCGGAGTTACTACTCATGATATGACAACCCCTTCTTTAGTAACTAAAGTGCAAGAATGCCAGATCATGTGCTAGATCATTATAGAGATACAACCCCCCAGAAGGAGAAAACACTATTTGAGATTACAGAAGATGGAGTCCTCAGATATCGAGGTCGATTATATGTTCCTAATGTGGCAGGGTTGCGTCGGCAGGTTATGGGACAAGCAATGAGGAAGTAACCTAGAGTTGTGTAGCACACCTCGGTAATAATACCAAGGCTATAAAACGAAATATAGCAATAGTCGTACATTTAGCAAAGTACCAAGCGAAGAGCTTAAGTATACCCATATATGCCAAGAGGGACATCTTGTCATAGTTCTATATATGTATTCACAAAGTGACGCCAAGAGATTGACAAAAAGCTGGAGGAAAAAAAAGAGAAGAATCGTGCATAAAGGGACATAGTCATATAGGATACATCATAGAAGGTAGTCGAAGTTACGAGATTGGAAGAGCTCCGGCCATAATTCGCGAAGTGAGAATAGTCCTAAAGGGGGGAATGCCCTAGTTTTTGGATTTCTTCATAGAACAATTGCCTAGATGACAAAGGACAATATTAAAGTATTCATAAAAGCCATATGGTATGAGAATGAGAATCGCATCAATCAACATTCGAGGACGAATATTCCAAAGGGGGAAATAATATTACAACCCATGTTTTTGTACGTGAAATTTACGTCGTAAGTCCGTTGATGTAAGCTCAGAAATGAGATCCTCTTGGAAAATATATAAAGTGATTTAATGGTGTTACGTCCCATTTTTTTTTAAAAGCCTTTGAGAGTTATTATGCAAGGATAAATAGTTATAAGGGTACATGTTGTTACACCCCGTACTTCAGACGTTACTATCATTATAGGATTATCTAATGTAAGCTCAAAAATGATGAAGTCTTTCTACAAGGAGAAGAAAGGTTTGCCGAAGTGTTAAGTAAGTTAAGGTCAATATGAGACCTGTTAACCATGATTTAAATAATTTTAAAGCCATGATATGACTACATATGATGTTTGGATATGGAATATAAAGTTTGAGAAAAATCGGATTTAAGTTGCGGAAAAACCGACTAAGGATTTTCCTTGTAATTGAGCTTTTTGAGAAATACAACATGGATTTCGACTTGCATCTACTGTATGAGGTAATTATATTGTGTTCCTACATGTTCTTAAGGTTATCTTGGCATTGGTTAAGTTAAATGGATGAATTAGACATGAACTAGTGAATAAAGTTGCTAATTAATAATATTTGGAGTTGTGGATCGTTTTCTTTGTTATGGATATATGGTATAAGGCTGGAATTATTGATGAATGACTTCATTATCATGTTAATGATACTAATAAGTTAAATTAAAAAGCCTATAAGGGATGATATGGGGTATACGAATTCCAATTGGAGCTTGTCGCTTGTCGTCAAATAGTTATGAGTTGATGTTATTTTATGGTGTCTTGTTATTGATAATTATGTATTGCTGGATTTCTCTGGTAATTGTTGTTGGTATATGGTATTGGACGAGGCTCTTGTTACAGGGAGATGCTGCCCAAATTTATACAAACAAGCTACAAGTTTAAGTTGCAAACTTAGCCTTTATTCAACACTGATTTTGAATCTCCTTATGCAATGGTAGATTGAGTTGAGTTGTTTGAAGAGTTGCTTGAGAGGTATTAAGGACTCACTATGGTTAAGGTATGTTAAGGCATTTCTTTCTTTCTTTTGGCATAATCTAAAGTGAAATGAATACGCTATTTCATAACGGATCTACTCCTAGAAACTAAGGTTGCCCATGTTGTTCTTTTCTTATAAAGTTCTTTTAAGCAAGTATGTATGATCCTTGAATCCTATAGAAGCTCATATTGATGGTATGATGTCCATAATGTTAATCAAAGGTGCAACGACCTTAAGTCACTCTAAAAGGTTTAGAACGTGATTCCATGAGTCTAGCATGCATTATATATAGTATCTATTTTACTCTACCGAGCCGCGCTATAGTAGGCCGGGTACGACACCTATTGTGCAACTACTGATCAATTGGATTTACCGAGCTCCACGTGTCCGGGTACGATTCTACCGAGCCTTATGATGGTCGGGTACGTTTTTACCGAGTCCTCTTTGAGGCCAGGTACGATATGATGATGATGATGATGCCTACAGAGGTGTATGTTTTTAAAAGTTTATATATATATATGTATTATGCATTTCACGTCAGTAGCCCCCAGAGGCACGCAGATGTTCCAGGTTGTATCTCATCTATCTCTCTTTATATTATTGTTCTTGTTTATGCTTTTCTGCCTTACATACTCGGTAATTTATTTGTACTGACGTCCCTTTTGCCTGGGGACGCTGCGTTTCATGCCCGCAGGTCCCAATTGATAGGTTGATATTCCTCATAGTAGGCTATCAGCTCCGCAGAGGTGTTGATGCACTCCACTTGCTCCGGAGTTTCCTATTTGGTCAATATGCTTTGGATATATATTGATTGATATGGCGGGGCCCTGTCCCAACCTTTATAATTTTATGTACTCTTAGAGGCTTGTAGACAAATGTCAGGTTTATGGATACTTGTATGGCCTTGTTGGCCTATGTGTTGAGTTTACACATGGTCATGTCGGCCTTGTAGGCCCGTACGTCACATGTATAAGTTTGTATATCATGTTGGGTCGTCATATGTAGAGTATTCCCTTATGTTTTATTCTTGTTATCTCATGACGTGGGTTCTAGATATTTTACTCATGCTAGTATGATAAGAAAGATATTTTACGTTGGTACTCGATTGAGTAAGGCACCGGGTGCCCGTCGCGGCCCTTCGGTTTGGGTCGTGACAACTTCAATGGCTCCCCCGGAGGTTGCACCCCAACGGTTCCGGCTACAACTCCGGGTCCTTCAACGACCTTATCCTCTCTAGGGGCTTCACCTTTGTTCATCTCCTAAGCTACTACCCGACACACCTCTAGAAGCAAACATGGCAACACCCTTTTTTCTAGGGTCTTCACCCTCTCAAGCTCGACAGACAAATAGATACTCCCTGCATGTATATCCTCGAGAGTCTGCCTCCGAGATTCTAACCGAACACGCTCCACAGCTCAAGTTAATTTCGATTCTGCCTCCTCAGGCGCTCTTGCGACTGGAGCATTTATCGCAATAGCATCCTCTTTATACAAAGATATAAGCGCCTCAACCTTAAGTTTGATCCCAAATAATGCAGCTACTAACTTTGAATGGAGGCCTTTATACTTGTCACTATCCGCCCTCGCATCATGAAGGTGATGCCCGACTAAGGCTATCTTTTCCTGAAGAGTATCCCTCTCAGAAGTTATCTCTCTCACATGTTGTTTGAGTTCAAGAACTTCAGAGTATCTGGCTCAGAGCTCCTCCCTCAATAGGGCACCTTCCTTCTCGAACTGCCCAAATCAGATCAAAGATGTCAAAATGTCGGGATCTGGAATGCAGTTAGGCAATAGCAAACGGAAACTAGGTAACCTGTTCAACAAGACGAGTCTTCTTATGCTCGTGACAGGCCACCTCATCCTGAAGTCAGGCAAAAGTCTGATTATAAAGCGCCCTGCCCTGAAGCATGAAAAAGACAAGTTAGAAAGATAAAGATCAGGACAACAGGTAGGATTTACAAGAACTACCTGTTTACAAATCCTGTTCATCTCACTGAAGACGAGCGAAGCCTCGAGCTCGGGAATTTCCTCGGGAGTGGCTAAAGGAGCACCCCCGTATCGGAAGGTTCTTCATTCTGGGCATCTTGTTCTCCCCTAGGAGGAAAGAGCATTCCCTGAGGAGAGTCACTCACCATGATAACACCAACAGGGTCAATCAGAGTCGCCTCTTGTCCATGCAGGGCTCCAGAACCGGTTTCCTCCAAACCACCTACCGAATGAGTCTTAGCTCGAGGGATATTTTGGCCATCGGCCGGCTCGGGGGCACACCCGATATTCCCTCAGTAGCCTCTCCAGCCCATTAGATCGAGAGGACATCAAGCTCCAACTCAGGAACCACCTTCTCTACAGCACGAGGGTCGATCTGGTTTTTCCCTCCCTTGAATGCTACCGAGAAATAATTTTCCCTATCATCTTCAGCTCGGGGACTTCCCATTGCTTAGGGAGTTAGGGCTGCCGGGTCGACCTTAACTTCTTCCACCTTAGTCTTCTTGGATTCCGAAGGTTCACTCGACGGTTCCCTTTGTCTTTTCTTCCCTTCATCGGGTCCCGAGGTACCCTCTTTACCAAGCGATGTTCCCTTCATCAAGGGGACCTCCCCCAGACCTACACAAATGCAAGAGGTAAGCACAGGGAGTGGGAGCGCTATCATTAGCGATTCAGATTAAAAGGTACGACTGTAACAGGGGTGAAGGCTCACCATGGTCCTTAGCTTCCCATCGATCTTGGGACAGATCAAGCCACACTCTCTCAGAATATGGGAAAATCGAATCCAGCCAGCCGACCTAGCCTGAGAGTCCGTGACCGCGCTAGGGTGAATCTCTACGGCTGCATCAGTAGAAGAAATTAAGTGCATGGAAAGATGTACCTAAAAAAGAAGCAAGGAAATGCTAGATAGCATATCTACTTACGTTCAGTGTTCCACCTTCCGGGGAACGACATCCTTTCAACCGAGATCAGGTTCGAAGTCCTAACTCGGACAAAGCGGATCATCCACCCTCCGTTCCTAACTTTTTCGATGCAAGAAAAGAGGGACCTCGAAGCTCGGCAATGGAGCTTAATTAGACCCTCACGGAAGAGACGGGGGCTGTACATCCTGATCAGGTGATCGAGGGTGAAGGATCATGTTCACATAGTACCTGATCATGTAAACAATGAGCTAGAACGAAGGGTGAATTTGGCCGAGGGTCACATGATACCATTGGCAGAAGTCGAGAATCACGGGGTCTATTAGAGGCAAGGATGGCCCCACCGGCCCAAAGGTAAATGGGTAAGTATACACACTAAGAAAATTGGCTTTGTATGTCGTTATATCCTTTTCCCGAGTAGGGATCTCCACAAGCACCGCGTCCCCCAGCA
Source organism: Nicotiana glauca (assembly GCA_026770625.1). Taxonomy (NCBI): domain Eukaryota; kingdom Viridiplantae; phylum Streptophyta; class Magnoliopsida; order Solanales; family Solanaceae; genus Nicotiana; species Nicotiana glauca. The sequence continues at coordinate 42,711 of MU770002.1, read as the reverse complement.
ACAATCAGTCCTCACCCTTTCGACGTTTGTTATTGAGCTAATATACTGAGACACAGGCTTACGATACCCCGACTTTGAAAAAGGTCTCTCGACCTTGAAATCGGAAGCCACCGCAAAAAATCATAAAACGCATTCCTCAGCACGAGAAGGCATTACCGTTTTTCCTTTAGATGGAAGCAAAGAAGAGGAGGTCAAGTTCTCTTGAGAAGCAGAGGCAAAACTTTTTGCCATTCCTAAAAGATTTGAAAGGAGAAAGGGAAGTTGCATTTCAAAGAAAAAACAAAAGTAAAGGTAGAGGAACCTTTTTGGGGTCTGGTGGTGCAGTGAGTTGCAAAGAATGAGAGGAGAAGTATTTATAGAGGCTCCACACGCGCGTTAAAGGAGGCCAAAGGACAACCAACCACTGTAATCAATGCAAAAACTTTCAAGGGCTGTGTGTACGCCGTCTTTTGGCGCCTTATGATTGCTGTCGTTATAGAAGTATCAGAGGGGCATGAATTTAAGGTCGTTTCTTATCTCTTTCACTCTAAGAAACGCGGAGACTATCTGCATACGGTAAAATCGGAGGGTCCAATTTTCCGTCATTGTGATGCCTCGTAAGCATATTTCACAGGTTTGAGGCTAGGGTTGAGGTTCGCCCTCGAAGGCAATGGACTCTCGACCTCGGGGCAGTGCAGATCAACGGCTATGATGAAAAAGTAGGGAGTTCCCAAGGCGCATAACTACGGCTGACATAGTCTAGTGAGCTAAATTCAGACCCGAATCATGTCATCAACTAGCTGTCCCATCTCCATGTCTTTGTAATAAATGTATTTGTACTATGTTAGAATTTCCCCCCATATATAAAGGGGATCCTTGTCATTTTGGTTTTATTGCTCAATACTAAGAAACACACGAACATTTTCTTTGCTCTCTAACATACTCTCTTGATATTATTGCTTCCATTTATTGCTTATATTTATTGTATTCTATTTATTTCTCTCCATTTATTACTTATTATTGGCCATAAAGAGCCGGCATTTATTTATTATAATTGTTAGTCATTCATCATCACCCTCGATAGCTCCCAACCAAGCATCAAACTCAAACCCGAGGCCCCCGAATAGGCAAGCTCGAGGCCTCAATTATTAATCGTTCGATTTGGCTATCACCTTGCTCTCAAGCTCTTATCTCGTTTCTAAGTCTCTCCCATAACATCAACTGCCTAACAACTAGCATAAAAATAGATCACATATTTTTAGAACCGCATAATCAAATTTAATTGTTATTACCATTTTCACGGTAAACAATATCAAATCATGAATATTACAATACCGCATAGTGTCACACCCCTTTTTTCACTTCACTAACCTTCTTAAAATTAATAAAAAGATTTGTAAAGCTCAAAAGGTTTTTCAAATTGAAAGTGACAAAAAATTGTGTTAAAAAGAAATTTTCACATTTGATTTCGATGTATCAGGTCACAGTTTTTATAAAAATATATTTTCCTTTTAAAAATAATTTGGACTCCAAAACTAAGTCTGCACCAGAAATTCTAGATAACTGTTAGGCATTCCCCGCATCCTCTAACTAGTACGGTTTCGTACAAGATCTAGTTGGCTTTTTAGAATATTTTAATTAAGGTAAACACACAGAGAAAATAAGCAAACAAGAGGCTCGAAGTTGTTCCCCACCTAAATAAAGAAAATAAAATAAAATAAGAGAAAAATAAATAAATAACAAAATACTATACTATGCTTCATGATGAATGTTGTCATGTACTTGGCCTTCGTTTACATATACCTCAGCGCATTCCCCGGATAAAATAATAACTAACGGGGAACAGACTCTTGCCTCAAAATTCTAAAAAAAATCCTAAGGCTTGCCTACTCAAATGTGGTCGGCCTAAGCATGCTCCTAGCGGACAATGTAACAAAATAAACAAGTGAATAAAAGAAAATTCTAAATCATGCTCATTTTCTCATCTATTAATTTTACTTGTTCGACCGAGCCCAATCTTAAAGCATGCCAACAAAATTGTAAAAATTGCACGGGGCGCCCTATTTGGGCGCCCCTCTTTAACCTGTAGCCGCTTTGTCTTTTTGTTTGCATCCGTACCCACTTTTTAAAAAACTTCAGCTTCCCTTTATAACTGAAAAACTTCAGCTCTAGAGAGCTGAAGTTTCCGGGTTACTAAACAAAAACTTCAGCTCTAGAGCTGAAGTGAGAGCTGAAGTTTTTATTTTATAACTAGAGATGAAGTTTCCGGGTTACTAAACAAAAACTTCAGCTCTAGTTGAAGTTTTTATTTTATAACTGTTTTATAACTTGAAAACTTCAGCTCTAGAGCTGAAGTTTTGGGGCTACTAAACAAAAACTTCAGCTCTAGAGCTGAAGTTTTCTAGTTACAACATAGAAACTTCAGCTCTAGAGCTGAAGTTTTTGTTTTTGTAACCGGAAAACTTCAGCTCAACTTCAGCTCTAGAGCTGAAGTTTTTATTTTATAACTGGCAAACTTCAGCTCTAGAGCTGAAGTTTTCCGGTTACAAAGACAAAAACTTCAGCTACTAAACAAAAGCTAATAAAATAAAACTTTAGCTCTAGAGCTGAAGTTCGCGAGTTACAAAATAAAAACTTCAGCTCTAAAGCTGAACTTCAGGCCCGGCTACTAAAATGCTGAAGTTTTGTGTGATTGCCTTTGCTACTTCAGCCCTGTGTGCTGAAGTTATGCGAAAAAGCGGGTACGCTTGCAATTTTTTTTGCAAAGCGGGCATAGGTTAAAATGTGGCACAAAAAACGGGTATAGATGCAATTGCCCCAACAAAATTAACCACTAGTGAGCTCGGCCATGTCCCGATTCCCAGCCCAACAACCATTCAAAATGTCAAACAACGCATCAAGAGCACCAAAGAATTTTGACAACGCATCAAGAGCACCAAAGAATACGAGAAGAATAAAGCAAAATGATGGATCAAAATATGATAAGAGCCTCTTAAGATTCTAATTACTGATTATTCTTACTCCCCAGCTAAAAGAACTATTTTTGCTGACTTTCTTAATTAACCCTCACCCTCTTGGTTTCTACCTTAGCACATTCATCCAAATTCCTTTAAACTAACTGGAAGCTTGCAACCTGCTGACCGAACACACAATTGCACCAGAACCTTTCAAAAGAAGGTTTAAACTAATCACAATGCATGGCCACCTGATTAACTAATGCATTTATTTAATTGCTTTTAAGTCTGTAACATGACAGGGAGAGACCAAATCTCATGACGAGATGCAAGCTAGACCAGTTTACCACACAAGTAAATGGAAAGCGGCAATTTCGACATATGACCAGCTCAAAAATTAAAGCGTTAAACAAGCGGAACCAATTTCATGTGCTGCTGCTATCCAAAATGTTTAAGAGACTCCTCAAACAATTATCATGTAGCAAATGCAGTCTAGTCCTTAACATGAATCTAATTACACACAAAATCCTTTTTATTTCCTTTTATGCTCAAATAAACAATAGTTCTCAAACAAATTACTTCATCAAAACTCATGGAGGCAGGAAGAACATGGATCAGATTCAACAAAGTAATCACAGGCTACTCAAAAGCTGATTCAAGTAAACACACTAATTTTCATGCTTAGATACGTGAACAAAGAGTCACTGGGCATTATTTAGCATTATCGGTATTTTTGTGTTAAGGGCAGTAAACTTTGAACGACAATCTCAACACTCACTTTAAGTTCAAACCCAACCAGAGAAGCATAAACATTCACGACAGCGGCAAGCAGTGACACGATGGCTTCGCACTTTGTTAACGATAACAAAGCTAATTAGAGTATCCAACAGACTTCACCTTAAGCAAATAAGATAGATTTCAACATGCCTCAAGGTAGTAAATTGAAACGACTAAGCACATAATGAACAGGACATTCCTTTCATGAGAGCAATTCAAGTAGAAACTGATACCATCACAAATTTAATTTTTCATGCTCACACTGTTATGTTCAAAATCGAGCAAACCCTGTGATCCAACCTTCAAGTTTCAACAAGAAAGAATAGCTCTACGTTAACAGACTAACTGATACTAACAGGGAAGCCTTGCAAACATCAGGGGAACTAGCCGAAGTACACCTAACAGTATTGTGACACACTTCAGGAATCCATATTTAATCGAGCGTGTTGGACTCAAGCAGATCTAAGATCATAAGACATTTGCACACAAAGTACACAACAGAACACGTGATGGTAAAATTTCAACCTGGCTTAACACTATCCGAAAATCGCGAGACTGTTTCTGCTAGCATCCAGATTCAATTATTTATCTCTAAAACATGTTAAATAAATTCAGAATTCTAAGTCCATTTTTGATCCCCTAAGGCTCTTATCATACTTCGAATCATCATCAAACAGAGGAAAAGAATCCAAAGCGAACCTGAAGCGAGACTTTTCAATAACTTCAACTTTGGATGTACAAGCAAAGAAAAATCTGGCAGTGAATTGAAATCGAGAAAGTACAGCGACTAAAACTGGACCAAGAATCACGGCCTTAAACCTCGGGCGGCGCCTCACAGCTAAATCTCGAGTAGAACTCAGAAGCGAATCGAAAACAAAGGCTGGACTCAATCGAGCTCCGTCGATGAAGATTGAAAGCAAAAATCCGAAATGAAAAGGATATAAAATATTTTTGTGTTTTTTTAATCTGCAAATGGAAACAAAACTTGAACAAGAACCTAAATTCACACCTTTTTTTTGTATTTTTTTTGCTCGAATTCAAACTAGACTTAGAAGAAAAAAATGAATATTGTGGAAGAACCGTAGAACTTTTTCAAGTTGATGGCTGAGATTGGTGGGTGAATTAGGTCGGGTTAGTGGGTCAAGGGGTTGGGTCGGCTAGTTTAGGGATCGGGATGAGAGAAATTCAAAAATAGCCAGATTTACCACTGGTAGTTGAAAAATAGTCAAATTTCAAAAGTTATAGAAATTTAGCCACTTTAAATTTGAGCGAAAACATTATTCAAAATTCGGAAAAATACGCCCGCAAATTTTACGGGAGTTCCAGCATAAGTATGCTTGAACTCCCGTAAATTTTACGGGAGTTCCAGGATAACTATGCTGGAACTCCCGCAAATTTTACGGGAGTTCAAGCATAATTATGCTGGAACTCCCGCAAATTTTACGGGAGTTCCAGCAAGTATAATTGTCCAGTATAATATACTGGAGTTTGGAGCACTGGTGCTCCAGTCTCCCACAAATTTTACAGGAGTTAGCAAAGTATACCGGTCCAGCATAATATGCTGGAGTTCGTACACAAATGCACCAGAACTACCATATATTATACTGGAATGGTCCCTGTTGCAGCAAAATAGTGGATATTTTTCATTGACTTGGTAAACGCTGGCTATTTTTCATTGACCCGTATGAAAACTGGCTATACCATGATATTTTCATGATTGGGATACCTGATTTGGGCCATGTAGATTGGGCTGGAGGAGGTGGGTTCAAATTTGAGCAAACTTCATTTATAGCCACTAGGGCCAAACTTATATCATCAGTTGATACCCAATTTTTTTCCAAAATATTTTAAAATTGCATATATACTCTCAAAATTATGCATTAATAGCAATTGGTATTTTTTTTTACAATTTTTCTATATTTTTATTAATTTATCCATCATTTTTGTTTCCAATAAATAATTGCAAAATGACATTACAAATGATTTCAGAAGCATCTCTTGATTTAACTTATTATTTATGGTCTTATTTGAATAAAATTATTTCATAATTGACCAAATTGATATCTTTTAGCTATAATTGCAATAACTTTGCAATTATAGCCCAATCATATGATTTCATACTATTTTTGACCGGAAACTAATCATTTGTATTTTTAAATATCGAGTAATCTTTTTTTAACTATTTTCTATGCATGAAATTTATTTTTGTACAATTATTAGCTATTTTTATATATTATTTAATTTAATTTAATTGAGTATTTAACAAATAGTCCATTTTATTTCAATTTTAACCCAATTAAACCATCCCAATTAAATCAGCCCAATACCTCAGGCCCAAACCTAAATTCTACCTGACCCAAGTCCGCCCAGACCCTGGCCATTGATCATTTTTGATCAACGGTCCAGGTTAATTCCTTCCTAATTTAACCTAATAGACTACCCCCCAAACCCTCATTTCCTCTCTTTCACTCAATCGTTACACTCTCTTATTCTCTCTCTAGCCCTCTGCTAAACCTAAGCTTCTACTCGCCGGCCGTTGGCTCGCCGGTATCAATGGTGGTTCCACCACCACCCCTAGCCTCCATGACTCCCTCACATGCCGGATCCTTGCTACCTTGAGGCCCTCAAGGGAACCGGAAGGCGGTTCACTCACCCTCCCATGGTTCTATGTCATTCTCAGGCCTTCCATGGCCGTCCGAGTAAGATTCCACTATCTCTGGCTAGAACCTGTGGTTTCTAGGCCTGTTCTCTTTCTTTCTGGGTTGTCTCTATGAAACCCTAACTACTAGCTCCCGATTTCTTAGATCTGTAACATATCTGAGTATATTTTGAGTGATCTTTACTGTTTTCTTGATAATCTTTTCGATTTTTCAAAAACGTCTCTTCATCTTCAAAACTAGGGTTTCTTAACCCTTTTTTAAAATAACTTCTCCTCTGATTTTCAGTATTATTCTATGATTTCTACTATGTTTAAACAATTTATTTAAATTTTCCTTTTATCTGATTCATTCTGTTGAAAATCCTAATTTTTTAGTTCTAATCTTAGGTTTCTGAGTTCGTTTTTGATAATATGTTCAACTAATCTATATGTTTCTCATGAACACTCCATGATTCTGAGATCTTTACCCTATATTTTTTTGTTAGGTTTTTTGACTTCGACTATTTCTGCCTATTATGTGTTTATTCCTAGAAAATTTATGGCTATTTCGTCTGATCAGTACCATCATTTACTTTGAACCCCGGATTTATGTGATTCTTTTATCCTATTCTTGTTTGTGTTATGTTTGCTTTGTTCAGTTGTGGTACTTTCCTTTGGTCAGTGTTACCTTCTAATGGAATCTTTGATTCCCTGTGATTGGTATAATTTATTCCCTGCTGATTTCAATCTAAATATTTTCTTTCCTTACTTTATGGTTGATTATGCTGTCAAATTGATTCTTAGACATTCTCCTTTATTAGAATTTGTTGAACCTAGCCTCTATTACCCACTCTATACTATGATTATTTCTTTATGTGTCATGTTCAATCTTACAATGATTCTTTCCTTATTTGTCATTTGTCTGCACCGTTTGAAGTTAACTCCATTAATTAAGAGAGTACTTATACTGATTTTATAATAACTGATACCTATTTCCAATAGTTACTGCTTGATTTTGATTCTTACCTTATTATTCTACCTAGTTTCAAATTATATATGCTTTCATTAACACGCACAGACAACATAGGCACATTGGTTCAAAACTCTCTCTCTCTCTCTCTCTCTCTCTCTCTCTCACTCAAAGCTTTCTGCCCTCTTTTGTGATTACTTACTACTGTTCTAAGTTAACTGGCTGCAAGCCAAGGCTAACTATTGTGCTCTCATATTCTTCACTTTTTGTTTGCTATCACTTTACTGGTATGTCCTAATTTCAATTCAAGTTCCAAAACCAATATGTTTCATTTAGTGCTTTAGCTTATCATGTTTCTAGTTTATTTCTATCTATGGTTCTGTTGTTCAATGTGTAATTGACATGCTGGCATTATGGCTTCATCTAGCATGCTAGTTATACTCCTCTGGTAGTCTATTTCAATATGACCCTATCCTGCTTTGAATACTTATCTACTTGTTGTACAGTTTTGACATGCACTTACTTTGCAAACTGAACTGTCACTTTAGATGTCTGATTCTATGATTTTTTCTGAAATCCATGCTGTGTTGATATCACTAGATATTCCCTAATCCCATAAACCCGCACAAGCATTGCTATGCTCCTGTAACTATGTGTTTACCTACATGACCTAAGTGTCCCCAAATCCCTTGACCCCTATTTGTGGCTGTTGAACCTGCTTTAGTTCTATGATCTCTGGATGTGTATGAACCAATTTTGGGGGTACTGTGTTTGGACTATTATTTACTACTTCACTCTCTTTTCAAAACTGTCTTTGTTGTCTTTTTCAAAACTATTTCCATTTTAAACTATTTCCCTGCTTAAATCTTTTCAAGCACTCTCACATCTACTTTTAGGTTTTAAGTTCTGCCCCTTCAATGTGTGACTACTTAGGGATCCCTATGAGATCCCTCTAAACTCTAATACATTAGAGCTGGCCCTTTCACACTGCACTTACTCAACTATGACTATGAAAACTAGGTATGAGCATTGCCCGGGATCCCTTGAGGTCCTTAGGGAACTCTGACACACCCGGATTATATGAAAGGCTATGAGGTAATCTGGCATTGGAACTTTTGGAAATCTGAGCCTACTGGTAGACTCCCTATAGAGTGACTTCTTATTTTTCTTATCTACTTATGTAATTCATTTGATATTGGCCTAATAATTTGTAAACGAACTTTGGGGTTGGATAGTGAAAATGGGAGGGTAGCTATACATGTTATCAATATACATGCTTTAGGTTTATATTCTCCTGTATCTGCATTAGAACTTATGTTTAGGACTAATACATGCAAAATCATATTACGTATTAGAAACCATGCTCCTAGGTTCCATGTCTACTGCTTTTAGCATCTCATTTGACATCTCTATTATCACTTAGAAATCTTGCTTCTAGGATAAATGACATTAAAGATAAATTGCTACCTATGCATTTTGAAATCATGCTGTAACCTGCTATGCATTTAGAAATCATGCTTTAGGAGTTCTGCATATAAACCCTTACGAACTTTATACGTGCATCTTAGATACCATGCTTTAGGATCTCATTCGTACTTGCTCAGTCACACCTAGTGTAAACCACTGATTATGGAAGATGTAAAAACAACTTCACATTTGATTATCCTGTTTAAAAATAACTGGTAATAATCCCTGTATTTTACAACCCTTAGAACAGTATGCTTTTTAGGTAAAATAACCCGTTCATTGTTCTAATGGTTCTGGTGACAATTGTGCATTATCCTACGCCTAGGCAAGCCTTAGGTAATCCAATTTCTTATAAAATTAGAAACTGCCCCTTTGTGTGTACTGCTTAATGATTAACAGGCTTAAAATTAGTAGGAAAACTGATTAGGGCCCCTGCTTATGAGTTATAAGAATGAACCTGCATATCTACTGTGTTCTAATACTCACCTAGACATCATTTCTTAGGATACTGTTGCCTTTATCAGTGTTTAAGTCGTGCTATTTACATGCCTTATCTGTGGAGGTAAACTGAGCCTTTTATTTGCCCCTTCCTATAATTATTTGCTAAGAGTCCCATGTGTTATTGCTTGTCGCCTTAGCATTTTTCCTTTAAACCTTAGGGGTCGATCTAGAACTACCTATAGGTAGATGCCCTAATTCCCTCCAAGACCATTAAGAAGGGATGGGTAACAACACACATTGGCATTAAACAACACTCGCTTTAGTTACCACTAAGGGGTTTGGAATGAGTAGATATGGATATGATGACTACGCGCTAATGTCATGTGTTGCCCCTCATTGAGAAGTGTTCATCGGACATTGTGTGGGGTAATCCTATAGGCTAACCAACCTAGGACTCCTCCTTTCCCAAAAGTCCTTTTGTTTAAAATTTATTTATATGTATACAACTTGTTCAAAATCCTTGCCTTGTTAGTTGAGTTATACAAGGTTCAACATGCTTTATCTGCGATTATTTGTTTCAACTACTCATTTGTTAATGGACTAATTCGTAAGTATAAGTTCGACCGGGACCCACTATTGTGGACCAAGAGTTGGTGCCTAATACCTTTCCCTCAAGGTTATTTCGAGCCCTTACCCTAATCTCTGGTAATGCAAATCAATCCAAGAGTTAATCGCTCTAGGTACCCTAACGCACCATAACTCGTTAGGTGGTGACTCTTCAAATACCCAATCCCCTAAAGGAAATGAGTTATTACCCTCCATGAATGTCAAAACCCGAACTTTCTCTGTGGAGGAAAAAAAAAAGGGGCGCGATAGCATGGCGACTCTGTTGGAGATACCTTTAGGCTCTTACCATAGCAAACTTATCTTTTTACAAATTAGTCCAAGCATACTTTATCCCGTACTCTTCTCCCTTATTTGAATTTAACTGTCCATTTTTTAAGCGTTTATGGTTCTTTATCCCTAAAATCGACTTGTCTCTTTGTTTTCTTTTTCCTGTAACTGTCTTTCAATTATTTAAATGCTGTATTTATTTTTCCTACATGCAAATACTTGACTACATGTTATTAATTATTGCATAAATCATGCTCCACATCATATTCCACTCATGCATATCAAATCCTATAGCAACTCTTTAATGAGTGGTTGCGCTCTCCCTATTTACTACCCTTAAATTCAAAAAGGCTTATTTGCAGTAAAACCAGTTGATCAGCAGTACAGTCGATAGTTCCGTGCCTTCCCCCTCGAGTTGTCCACTTGAGGGTACCAGTCTAAAACCCCATAGAAACATTACTCTGATTAAAATTGTGCATGCATCATGGTCAAACCTAGTCGGATCAGTTATGTTGTCAACATAATGATCCTTTAAGATAAGCCTTATCCAAAGTCCATCGAGTTTTCCATAATCCCAATGAACACAACCATTTTCTGTGCATTAATTTGGAAAACTAAATGCCGATATTTTGATTATAAATGTATAAATAGTCGAGTCCGGTGGGGGTAAGGTCTAACCCTTTTGTTTTAAAGAAAATGAGGCACGAGGTCCCCAGATTCAATGTGGTTAGCAACATCCCACCATTGATGCTAGATTGGTGGGAGGACCTTTCCTCAAGTGACAAGAAACATGTGAGAAAGTACCTGGGTAACCTGCCTTCCTTGCTAGATATTGAGCCAAACAACAAATTGATCGAAGCTGCCACTTTATTCTGGGATAGTGAAAGGGCTGTGTTTCATTTCGGCGACATAGAAATGACACCGCTTCTAGAGGAAATTGGAGGGCTTGTGGGATTGACTTGGGACATTCCCGGGCTATTGGTGAAAACCGTATGGGTAGGAGATTTTTGAAAATGATAGGGCTGAAGAAGAATGTCGACCTAGTGTGCTTAAAAGAATCTTACATACATTTCGAATACCTGTACGAGAGAGGTATACTTCTCTGGGTCATTTCCACCGCAGAGTGTTTGTATTCATTATGTGCTTCCTAGGCCTGGTAGTGTTCCCAATTAAAAAGAGAAGAATCCACCCTAGGTTGGCCATGGTCGCCAAGACTCTGATGGAAGGTATTAATGGACAGACATATACTATAGTCCCCATAATCATAGCCGACATCTACATGGCTCTGGAGCGCTGTCAAAGAGGGGTCAAGCATTTTGAGGGTTGTAATTTGTTGTTGCAGTTATGGTTCTTGGATCATTTCCAAAAGGGTTGCTATTGCCAAGAATTTCCGCGAAGGGCTTGGAATGACCATATTGCCTTCCATCACCCTAAGCAGATGACCTACATTCCAGACTGATTTGCTCAGCCGGAAAGTGCCAAAGAATGGGTAGAGTTCTTCGATAATCTGATCGAGGAATAGGTGCAGTGGATGTTTGAATAGTTCCCAATAGACGAATTTATTATCAGGTCTACGGATGCTCTGCACTTGGTTCTGATCGGATTGAGAGTGATATACCCATATGCCCCTATGCGAGTTATGAGGCAAGCAGGCAGGAAACAGGTTGTACCAACGGTTGTCAAGATTTCATTTCAGGGCAGACTTTCAAGATGACGATGTCCCTTACAAGTGCCAAGCTCAGTACATGTGACACTGCAACATCATTGTAGAGAAGAACACTATTGAGCCAGACAGGTATCATGCAGGGTGCGAGCCTCTTACCCGGCATGGTTGGAGGACAATCTGAAAGGAATAGTGATATCCGGGGCCGATCTAGGGAACAAAATCATAGATGAGGAAGCTGAAGCTCAAGTCAAGTACAACAGGCTGCGCAAGAGGGTCCACAACTCTAAGAATGAGCATTGGGAAATAAATGAGAGGAATGTGATGTTGATCGAGGAGTGGAAAGAGATGTCAGTCACTTCCAACAGGAAATAGTAATATCTAGAGCGAGGGATGGTGGAGCTGGAAAGTAATGTCATAAAGAGTATTGAGAATTGCTAGAACGCTCAAGGAACTGAAGGACGACATTTGTCCAGAGCCTACTTGCTGCTGGAGCTGCACGAGCTAGGGGATCTATATGATGGAGTCTGGAAGATCGAATCTTGGGAAGGTCCTTCTGGGACCAAATAGGCTAGATTTATTTGCTTTTTCCTAAAAATGTAATAAGGCCATGTGCCAGTAGTGACTTATTTTTTTATTATCTTAGTGTCGTTTTGGGATTCGTCTATTTTTATATTATGAAATGAAGCATTTATTGGCATTAAAAGTTCTCCAAGCTTATTTGTTGCTAGGCCCACCTCGGGCACAACTAGGTTCCTAAAGTAGGACATGAATTTACATTTCCGCAATATGTTTAAATACTGCAAACGTTTCAGGATCCTCACTGGATTGTTACCTTTTTTGTTTTTCTTTATTTTGATTATTCCCATCCCCTTAGGTTGGTTCACTCATACTGGCCTCATCAGCATATCACACCAGATCTAGAGGCCCTCTCCTCCTCCTCTTCCAAGCAACACAAGAGGCAGAGGAAAATCAAAGATGGACGACTTAAGTGGAATCCGAAAGGAAAATGTTGAGAACACAGAAACTTCAGATGGCGGTAGTACTCCGGCCCCAAATGATATAGTCTTGAGATTGGAACAAAAGATACTGGAATTGCAAGGAGAACTTGAGCGGGTTCACAAATTGGCAAACTTGTCACTCACCCTCAATCTCCTCGATATTCACCAACAAAACACAAAGAATCCGACACCTCCCCAAAACACACAAAACCAACAACCACAAAATCCTATTGCACCTAATCAATATGTGACTCCACCCCAAAATATCAATCCATTTTCAATACCAACTCCACTGCAACATCATCATCAATCAATTTAGTACCCACTAACCACCACTTACCACACTCCCCAAAACACACCACAACCCATTCCCGATCCACAAAACTCCACCAATGACTATCACTACACCGAAGTTCCTGGCACCCATCAAAATAACCCTATATATGTAGAAACTATACCTCATTCTACCCAACCAATCTCTTGTACACCGGAATCTTCCAAGAAGGACTTGCTCATTAAAAACATGGCTGACGAACTCAAGAAGTTAACAAGTCGAGTTCAAGGTGTTGAGGGTGATAGATGAATGGAAGGATTAAACTATGAAGACCTATGCATACGGACAGATGTGGAATTTCCTGAGGGATACAAACCTCCCAAGTTCGAGATGTTCGGCGGTACAGGTGATCCAGGGCTCATCTAGGGACCTATTGTGACAAGTTTGCCGGGATCGAGAAAGATGAAAAGATCCGGATGAAGCTCTTTATAAGGAGCCTTACTGGGGATGCTTTGTCTTGGTATATCAGTCAGAATCTCAAGAAATGGTCTAATTAGGTAAGCTTGGCGTCAGATTTCATGGACCAGTTCAAGTTTAACATAAAGAATGTACCGGATGTCTTCTACATTCAGAGAAACCTACTAAGACTTTTCGTGAATATGCTGCTCGTTGGAGGTCAGAAGCGGCTAAGATCATGCCCTCTTTGGACGAAGAACAGATGAATAAATTCTTCGTCAGGGCACATGATCCATAATATTATGAGAGTTTGATGGTTATTGAAAATCACAAATTCTCTGACATCATCAAACTCGGAGAAAGAATCAAAGAAGAAATCAAGAGCGGGATGGTAACAAATTTCAAGGCACTGCAAGCCACGAATAAGGCATTACAATCATGTGGCATATCGAAGAAGAGAGATGTTGGGGCAGTAATGGTGGCCCAGGGCCCAAAATCTCCACTTACCTATCAAACACCTCTACCCACATATCAGACCCCTCCACCCACATATCAAACACCTCCACCCACATATCAAACACCTCCATCCACATACCAAGCATCACCGCCTACATATCAACCTTCATCTCCTAGATATTCCTAACCAGCCACTGTCTATCACACCTATAATTCCCAACTATCCCACTTCTAATCACCACCAGCTTGCCAAAATTATCCAAGACCCAGACCCAACTTCGACTGCAAGTCACCCAGACAATACATTGTAATTGCTGAGCCCATTGACCCATTGTATGAAAGGTTAAAAGCCTCAAGTTACGTCACTCCTATTCCCGTTGTGGCATTAGAAAATCCATACCAATGGGTCAATCTGAACAAACTTGTGCATACCATTTTGGTATGAAAGGGCACACCACTTCTGAGTGCTGAACATTAAAGGATAAAATCTAGACACTAATTGAAAACAAGGTCATACAAGCAAAGGAAGCCACACCTAATGTCCGCAACAATCCCTTCCCTGATCACAGAGGTGATGGAGTACATGTGATAGAGACAAATGAAGAATGGGACCTCGAGGGGTCGATCGAGCTTATTTGAGAATGAAATAACTTTAAGGTTACAGTCACACTTACTCCAATTATGGTTCAGACTCAAGCACCAATCGATGTTGAGGTAACTGTACCAGTTCCATTTGATGTGGAAGTGGCTCCAGTCGCAGCCACCCCCGCTCTATTTGGAGTAGAAGTGGTCACACCTTTTACTGTGATAATATCAACCACGCCTCAAGTCAACTCAAAATCAATACCCTAGGATTATGTCGCCGAGGCTCGGTAGAAATGAAAGGCCAAGGTAGAGGAATCTAATGTTGTACAAGAAATGACTAGAATCGGAAGAGTCTATATACCTGAACAACTGGGAGGTTCAAGTAAGGAGGCCACCACTAGGCATCCTATCATTGAGACAATGCCAGATGACCTATGGAGAAACATACAGGCAAAGGAGTATTCTGTTGTAGACCATTTGAACAAAGTCCCTGCTTAGATATCCATCTTGTCGCTATTGCAGAATTCAGATGCACACAAGAACACTTTGATGAAAGTACTGAGCTAGACTTACGTACCCAATAACATCACTGGTGGAGAAATGGCCAACATGGTTAGGCAAGTGTAGAGAGACATAAAATTATCTTCCACGAAGATGAGCTACCACCTGAGGGTTTGAATCATAATCGAGCATTGCTTATCACAGTGCAATTTGAAGACAAGTTCATTGCCAGGGTCCTAGTTGATGAAGGTTAGGGCCTAAATATTTGTCCATTGGACACTCTGAAGAGGTTGGACAAAGGTTTCCACGAGATATGGGTAGGAAGCATAAATGTGAAGGATTTTGATTGTTCTAGAAGGCCACGATCGGGAAATCAACCTTTGCTTATAGATGGGGCCAACTTGGTTCGACGTTGAATTCCAGGTGCTTGACATACCGGCCTCATATAATCTTCTGTTGAGCCAACCATGGATCCATGCTGCTGGAGCCGTTCCTTTCAAACTACATCAATCCGTGAAATTTGAATGAAACTGTCAGGAGGTAACCATCCACGGAAATGAGAGTAATTCCATCTACACTAGTTAAACCATCTCGGCCATTGGACATAGAAGAAGGCTAGGAGGGGAAACCTATCATCACATCGAACGGGTCAATGCCTTCGATAAGGATAAGTGGTGGAGTAAAAAAATAAAAGGCATACTAGTATGGTCCAGATATAAACCCGACAAAGGGTTAGGAAAGAACCTCTAAGGCATCACCAAACTAATACAGCTAAAAAATCATGGTACCACCTTTGGGCTCGGATACTAGTATACATGGAAAGAGTACAATGATTGGTCACCTCCATGGCGCGGACTGTATTACCCTCTTGAGCAACCAGTGCCACGTTTGGAACAAGCTTTTCATTAGGCTGACACAATATGGGAGACCGTAGAGGAAGAAGCACTAGCTAGGTTGAAGAATTTGTTCTTGGAAGATGAAGATATGGACTGCGGTGCCATAATTGAGGAGGAGGAGGAAAAGGCCTCACTATTCAGACCGTAAAGAAGTGAGCCGTTCTCAGGAACTAGACCGCCACACTGTCCCGAGCCCGCCGAGTCCCTGGGTAGCCTAGCAGATTTTACTTCTATAGCCGTTCTAAGCATTTAAGACTTCCAGTAATTTTGTTTTAAGATTTAATTGTTTCAAAATAAATGCTCGATTCATCGAGCCAAACTTTGTCTAAACAATTTTTTCAGTTTTAATCAAATGCATCTTTATCATTATTCATTACTATTTCCTACTACAGTGTTATTATTACTTTTCCCGACGAACCAGTAACTGTGACATGTAATGAGGCAACGCAACATGAGAACAGTGATTCAGATGAGGAAGATGAGATACCTGAGGAAATTGTCAAAGAAGTCAAGAATTTTGAGAATAAGCCTAAGTCAAACATATATGAAATAGAAGCAGTAAATTTGGGAGATGCCGAGACCGTCAAGGAGACTCGCATCAGCATTTACTTGTCACCGATAGAGAAGGAATAGTACATTCGGATCCCAAGAGAGTAGCATGGTCATATGATGATATGACCGGTTTGAGCACATCTATAGTGGCTCACAAGTTGCCTAATAATCCCATGTGTCCGCAGTCAAGCAGAAACTCGGAAAACTCAAACTAGATATGAGTTTGAAAATCAAGGAAGAAGTTACCAATCAGATCAAAGCCAAAGTTCTCAGGGTGGTTGAGTACCCAACTTGGTTAGCTAACATTGTGCTAGTTTAGAAGAAGGATGGGAAGGTTAGAGTATGTGTTGACTATCGGGATTTAAATAGAGCATGTCTCAAGGATGACTTCTCGCTGTTGAATATACACATCCTGATCGATAACTGTGTTAAGCATCAACTCCAATCCTTTGTAGATTGCTTCGCGGGTTATCACTAGATTTGGATGGATGAAGAAGATACAGAGAAGACAACTTTTATTACATCATGGGGTGTATATTGTTAAAAGATGATGCCATTTAGGTTGAAGAACGCTAGGGTCACTTATATGAGAGCCATGACAACCATTTTCCATGAAATGATACACAAAGAAATAGAGTTATATGTGGACGATGTCATTATTAGATCCAAGAGGGCTGCAAATCACATAGCGTACTTGAGAAAGTTCTTTGACAGCCTCAGGAGGTACAATTTGAAATTAAACCCCATAAAGTATGCATTCGAGGTTCCCGTAGGAAAGTTAATGGGATTCATCGTCAGTAGTTGAGGGATCGAGCTGGATCCAACTAAAGTCTAGGATATTCAGGACTTACCACCACCTAAGAGCAAAAAGTACGTAATGAGCTTCCTAGGATGGCTCAACTACATCAGTCGATTCATAGCACAGTCCACAGTCATATGTGAACCCATCTTCAAAATGTTGAGGAAAGACGCTGAAACAAGTTAGATAGAGGATTTTCAGAAAGATTTTGATAAGATCAAGGAGTACCTGTCCACACCACCAGTTTTGGTCCCGCCAGAACCAGGATGACCTTTGCTACTTTATCTATCTATATAGGATGGAGCCTTCGAATGTGTTTTGGGACAACATGACGAGACAGGAAGAAAAGAGCATGCCATATACTACTTGAGTAAGAAGTTCACACCTTATGATGCACGATATTCTCCGCTTGAATGCACTTGCTGTGCTTTGACCTAGACGGTCTAGAAGTTAAGGCATTACTTCTATGCTTATACAACATACCTCATATCCAGGATGGACTATATGAAGTACATATTTCAGAAACCCATACCGATTGGGAAGTTGGCTAAATGGAAAATACTACTAAGTGAGTTCGATATCGTCTACGTAACTCAAAAGGCGATCAAAGGACAAGCATTGGCAGTTCATCTCGCTGAAAATCCGATAGGAGGAGCATACGAACCTTTGAAGACATATTTTCCTGATGAAGAAGTGTCATTTGTAGGGGAAGATATTACCGAAGCATATGACGGTTGGAGGATGTTCTTTGATGGAGCCGCTAATTTTAGAGGAGTGGGTAGTGGAGCAGTTTTGGTATCATAAATGGGTCAACATTATCTGGTCTGCCAAACTCAGATTTCCTTGCACCAATAACATGGCAGAATATGAAGCCTGCATACTAGGGCTCAGCATGGCAGTCGACATGAACGTTCAGGAGTTGCTGGTGATCGATAATTCAGATTTGTTTGTGCACCAGGTACAAGGAGAGTGGGACACCAAGAATTACAAGATACTGCCATATCTGTACCACATGTAGGAATTGAGAAAGAGGTTTACAAAGATAGATTTCTGACATGTGCCTCGAATTCAGAATGAGTTTTCCGATGCATTGGCCACTTTGTCATCTATGATACAACATCCGAATAAGAATTACATTGATCCCATTTCGGTGAGGATCCATAATCACCCGGCATATTGTGCTCATGTCGTGGAAGAAGCAGATGGTTAGCCTTGGTTCCATGACATCAAAGAGTACTTATCAAAAGGGGAATACCCGGAGCATGAAAATCACACTCAGAAACGCACACTCCGAAAATTATCAAATCACTTCTTCCACATCGGAGGGAACTTGTATAGAAGAACTCTTGATTTAGGTTTACTAAGATGTGTTGACACAAAGGAAGCTTCTAAGCTACTTAAGGATGTGCATGCTGGGACCTGTGGTTCACACATGAATGGTTTTGTCTTGGCTAAGAAAATACTCAGGGCATGTTACTTTTGGATAACCATAGAGATAGATTGAATTCAGTATTTCCGCACATGCTTTCAATGTCAAGTGCATGACGACATGATAAAAGTGCCGCCGAATGAGCTCAATGCAACAAGCTCACCTTGACCATTCGCTGCCTAGGGAATAGATGTTATTGGTCCGATTGAGCCCACTACTTCAAACAGACATAGGTTTATTCTGGTAGCCATTGATTACTTCACAAAATGGGTAGAACCTGCACCGTACAAAGTTGTAACCAAGAAAGTCGTCGCCAATTTTGCCAAGGATCGTATTGTCTGCCGATTCGGAGTTCCCAAGTCCATTATTACCGACAACGCCGCCAATCGCAACAGTGATCTAATGAAAACTATGTGTGAAACATTCAAAATCAAGCACAAGAATTCCACAACCTATAGACCTCAGGTGAATAGAGCCGTAGAAGCTGCCAACAAAAACATTAAGAAGATACTAAGGAAAATGGTAGAGAACCACAAATAATGGCATGAGAAGTTATTCTTCGCTTTATTGGGATACCCACTACAGTTCGCACATCAACCCGAGCAACCCCCTACATGCTGCTTTATGGTACCAAGGCTGTCATCCCAGCCGAGGTAGAGATTCCTTCTTTAAGAATCATAGAAGAAGCTGAACTCAGCGGTGTAGAGTGGATAAGGAGCCGCTATGAGCAACTGACCTTTATAGATGGAAAGAGGATGAACGCAGTGTGTCACGGCCAAATTTATCAAAACAAATGTCTAGAGCTTTCAACAAAAAGGTCAAACTAAGGCAATTTGCACCAGGTCAATTGGTGCTTAAGAAGATCTTCCTACATCAAGATGATGCCAAAGGGAAATTCTCTCCCAACTGGCAAGATCCGTACATGGTTTATAGGGTAGTAACAGGAGGACCACTCATACTTGCATAAATGAACGGATAAGCCTGGCCAAACAATCAATTCAGACACAGTCAAGAGATGCTATGCCTAGATTATTTCACTTTTCTTTTATGATATAATTGAACTACGTTTGACTTAATTCCCGTTTAAGAGGGGATACATAAGCAGCCTTATGTGTTCAGTCATATCATAATAAAATTTTTATTTTCCCCAAGATTAGAAATTGGGGAAGAATTTTGAGGCCGGAGCAAGTCCAACCAACGCCATCACATGCCAGAAAGTCAGTAATCAGTTAAGAAATTGGGGCAGAATTTCGAGAAGGATTCTCAAAATTCTAAAAAAGATTCAGCAAGGCTTATTATCCACAAACAGTCAAAAGATCATCCACCAAATTGGGGCAGAATTTTGAGGTGGACCCTCAAAATTCCAATATAAGAGAGCTGCAATGCCTTTGAAATGTTTTACGGTCACTAGTTCATCAAATGTATCAATATATTTTTGAAATAATTCTATTTTTATCAGATTTCATATTTTCGAAAACTCTATTTTCATAGCAGTCAAGTGTCACCCAGGGGAACTCGAAAGGCTTTTAGAATGAAGCGAAGCAAACCCGGCCGACAAAAACACGAACCAAACTTTCCCCAACAGAACTTATAATTTTCTTTGAATGCAAGCACATCCGACGTAACGATAACATCCACATAGCAAGATCACTATCAATCATACCATCATACACCGAATATATCTCCAGCTAAGACATATACTACTTTATTTGCTACGTGCTCTTTGCATGAGGCTAATACTTGCTTCCATAACTGCATGAGGCTAATCCTTGTCTCCCTATTTGCATGAGTCTAATCCTTGACTCCATGTCTGCATGCGGCTAATCCCGACCTCCCTATTTGCATGAGTTTAATCCTTGACTCTATAACTGCATGAGGCTAATCCATGCCTCCCTATTTGCATGAGTCTAATACTTGACTCCCTATCTGCATGAGGCTAATCCCTACCTCTTTATTTGCATAAGTCTAATCCTTGACTCTATACCTGCATGAGGGTAATCCCTACCTCTATATTTTCATGAGTCTAATCCATGGGTCTAATCCCTGCCTCCCTATTTTCATGAGTCTAATCCTTGACTCCATCCTGCATGAGGCTAATCCCTTCCTCCCTATTTGCATTAGTCTACTCCATGACTCCACACCTGCATGAGGCTAATCCCTGCCTCCCTATTTTCATGAGTCTAATCCTTGACTCCATCCTGCATGAGGCTAATCCCTGCCTCTATATCTGCATAATTCTAATCCTTGCCTCCATATTTGCATAAGGATAATCCTTGCCTCCCTACCTGTATGAGGTTAATCCCTGCCTCCACATTCACATAAGACTAATCATCGTCCCCTCGACCCAAATATTTCTCTATTTGTAGTACTGTCTATTTGCTTTCCAATCGGGCTAAGATTTGCCCTCCATTTTGCAAGACGAAGCTTTGTCTTGTTAACATCATATTATTGCATATCATGGGCTGAAATATTGCCAATCTATATGAAGGCGTCATAGTCTAAAAGGCATCATCCTCATAGCGGGAAGACACAATGCCATGGCCTAGGGATCTTTCAAATTTGCATATCATTATTTAAAGGTGTAATGGTTCGGAGGCACCATTTTCATAGTCTGAGAACATCATTTCATGGCCTGCGAATCTCTCATCAAACAATTCATGGCCCAGGACATCATGTTCTAAGGACGCCATCCCTAACCTTCTGAAGACAACTTTCATAGTCCAATGAGAGCCTGCATCGTGTTTAAATTTATGCATAGTATACGTCTGTATTGCTTTTATTTGCAGGTAACCCGGCGAGCAACGGCTATCCCAGCAGGAGCTATCTCTCTCCAATTCTCTCAGCCATATCAAATCTAACTATTCCCGTAAACCGTTCACTCACCCAACTCTAGATGTTGCGTCCGTTCTTCGAATGACTTCATCGGTATACTTTGCCGACGAATCAGGAATTACGCATGGCCTGATTCCTGTAAGACCAGGGATATGTAGGCAGCTCAAAAGCCGGAATGCGGCCTAACCTCTCAAACTATTTCGCTCGGTCAAAATTGGCCATCATTTATTTACCCGAAAACTCTTTCCTCCTTCCCGGCTAAAAAATGGCAGCTGTTGATACCCAATTTTCCCCCAAAATATTTTAAAATTGCATATATACCCTCAAAATCATGCATTAATAGCAATTGGTATTTTTCTACAATTTTCCTATATTTTTATTAATTTATCTAGCATTTTTATTTCTATTAAATAATTACAAAATGACATTACAAATGATTTCAGAAGCATCTCTTGATTTAACTTATTATTTAGGTCTTATTTGAATCAAATTATTTAATAATTGGCCAAATTGGCATCTTTTGGCTATAATTGCAATAACTTTGCAATTATATCCCAATCATATGATTTCATACTATTTTTGACCGGAAACTAATCATTTATATTTTTAAATACCGAGTAATCTTTTTTAACTATTTTCTATGCATGAAATTTATTTTTGTACAATTGTCAAATATTTTTATAAATTCTTTTATTTAATTTAATTGGGTATTTAACAAATAGCCCATTTTATTTAAATTTTAACCCAATTAAACCAGCCCCAAAACCCCAATTAAATCAGCCCAATACCCCAGGACCAAACCTAAATTCTACCCGACCCAAGTCTGCCCAGATCCTAGCCGTTGATCACTTTTGATCAACGGTCCAGGTTAATTCCTTCCTAATTTAACCTAATAGACTACTCCCCAAACCCTCATTTTCTCTCTTTCACTCCGCCTTTATACTCTATATGCGGTGAAATCAAAGGGGTCTATTTCTCATCGTTAAGGTGCATTCCGTGAGTCATATCAGCATCTCGAGGCTGCAGGAGTACTATCGCGCTCCCTCCCTCGAGGTTCATCCGCAACCCAGTAAAGGCTTCGAGGGTAAGAAATTCGTCCGCGACCCAGCAAAGGCTCCGAGGACGGGGGATCCGCAACGCGAGCGACTAGAATTAGTAAACACTAAGTACATTTCCTAGCTGTCCCATCCCCGTATCTTTGCATTCAATGCACTCTGTACTATATTGTATTTCGTCTCCTATATAAGAGGGGTACATGCCACCTTGTAAAGCACGGATGCTGCTCTCACTATTCTACATAAGTGCAATAATCTGTCTCTCTCTCTCTCTTCTTTCTAAATTGCTTGTTTCCACTGGCCCGAGGCCGCTCTAATATTTATAGTTTTCTTACTTGTTCTTCGTTATATTACTTAGTATTTACCATGGGGAGATTTATTTGATCATATCTCAACTGTTATCCCATCTTGACTACCCCCGATAGGTCGGATTGAGCCCTGTCACTAACCTCGAGGTCATCTATCGACCATTCCGAAACTCCAACCGAATCCTCTTGGTAATTCAAAATAGCTGAAATAAACTCGGAAAAATCTGTTAATAGGGGATTAGGGCATTAATTTTTAAAATAACCGGCCGGGTCGTTACATCCTCTCACACTTAAACATTCGTTCATCCTCGAACGAGCATAGAGACATACCTGAAGTAGTGAAAAGATGAGGGTAATGGCTGCACATATCCCGCTCGGTCTCCCAGGTCGCCTCCTCGACCGACTGACCCTGCCACTAAACCTTTACTAACACAATGTTTTTTGACCTCAGCTTTCGAACCTGCCTGTCCAATATCGCCATCGGCTCCTCAACATAAGATAGATCAATTCCAACTGAACTGAGCTGAAATCCAACACATGCGACGGATCACCGTGATAACTTTGGAGCATCGAAACACGAAATATTGGATGAGTTCCTGCCAAGCTGGGAGGTAAGGCAAGCTCATAAGCAACCTCCCCAACCCGTCTCAATATCTCAAAAGGACCAATAAACCTCGGACTCAATTTTCCTTTCTTCCCAATCTCATAACGCCCTTCATAGGCGAAACCTGAAGCAAGACCTGCTCTCTAACCATGTAGAAAAGATCACGAATCTTCCGGTCCGCATAACTCTTCTATCTGGACTGGGCTGTACGGAGTGTATCCTGAATTACCTTAACCTTTTCCAAAGCATCATGAACCAAGTTTGTGCCCAATAATCTAGCCTCACCCAGATCAAACCAACCCACTGGGGATCTATATCGCCTACCATATAAAGTCTCATACGGTGCCATCTGAATGCATGACTGATAACTGTTGTTGTAGGCAAACTCTGCTAGTAACAAGAACTAGTCCCAAGAACCTCCAAACTCCATTACACATGCACAAAGCATATCCTCAAGAATATAAATAGTGTGCTCGGACTGTCCGTCTGTCTGGGGGGTGAAATGCCGTGCTCAACTCCACCCGAGTACCCAACTCATGCTGTATGGCCCTGAAGTACCATGATGTGAACTGAGTACCTTTATCTGAAATGATGGAAACTGGAATACGATGCAGACGAATAATTTCCCGGATATAAATCTCCGCCAATTGCTCCGAAGAATAGGTTGTACACACAGGAATGAAATGTGTGGCCTTGGTCAATTGATCCACAATCACCCAAATGGCATTGAACTTCCTCAAAGTCCGTGGGAGTCCAACTACAAAGTCCATGGTGATCCTCTCCCACTTCCACTCTGAAATCTCTATCTGCTGAAGCAACCCGCCCATTCTATGGTGCTCATACCCCCCTGCTGACAATTGAGGCATCGAGTTACAAATACAACTATATCTATCTTCATATGACTCCACCAATAGTGGTTCCTCAAATCCTCGTACATCTTCGCGGCACCCTGATGGATAGAATACCGCAAACTGCGGGCCTCCTCTAGAATCAACTCTCAAAGCCCATCAACACTGGGTACACAAACCCGACCCTGCATCCTCAATACCCCGTCATCCCCAATGGTAACATCTCTGGCATCACCATACAGAACCTTGTCCTTGAGGACAAGCAAATGCGGGTTATCAAACTGACGCTCCCGTATACGATCAAACAAGGAATACTGAGAAACGACACGAGCAAGGACCCGACTAGGCTTCGAAAGATCCAATCTTACCAAACTAACAAACTAAGGCCTGAACATCCATCGCCATAGGCTTCTCTGCCGCTGGCAAATAAGCCAAACTCCCCAAACTCTCTGCCCGGTGACTCAAAGTATCGACCACTACATTGGCCTTGCCCGGGTGATACAAGATAGTGATATCATAGTCCTTCAGCAACTCTAACCACCTCTCTGGTGCAAATTAAGGTCTTTCTGCTTGAACAGATGCTGCATACTTTGGTGATCAATAAAAACCTCACAAGGCACACCCTACAATTAATGACTCCAGATCTTCAAGGAGTGAATAATAGCAGCTAACTCAAGATCATGGACAGGATAATTCTTCTCATATACCTTCAACTGTCTGGATGCGTAGGCAATCACCC
Source organism: Nicotiana glauca (assembly GCA_026770625.1). NCBI lineage: Eukaryota > Viridiplantae > Streptophyta > Magnoliopsida > Solanales > Solanaceae > Nicotiana > Nicotiana glauca. The sequence goes on along the minus strand of MU770002.1, from coordinate 17,593 downwards.
TACCGTCATGAATCAATACCGCTCCAAGGCAAATCCTTGAAGCATCATAATAGATAGTATAAGACTTTGAACCTGTAGGCAATATCAAAACTGGGGCTGTAGTCAAAGCTATCTTGAGCTTCTAGAAGCTCTCCTCACACTCTTCTGTCCACTGGAACGGAGCACCCTTTTGGTCAGTCTGGTCATAGGTGCTGCAATAGATGAAAACCCCTCAACAAATCAACGGTAATAACCCACCAAGCCAAAAAAACTGCGGATCTTTGTAGCTGAGGATGGTCTGGGCCAACTCTGCACTGCTTCCACTTTCTTCGGATCCACCTTTATTCCCTCACTCGACACCACGTGACCCAAGAATGCCACAGAACCCAACCAAAACTTACATTTTGAGAACTTTGCGTATATCTTATTTTATTTGAAAGTCTAAAGCACTGTCCTTAGGTGCTGCTCATGATCCTCCGGACTCCGGGAGTATACCAGAATATCATCAATAAAGACAATAACGAACGAGTCAAGATGTGGTTGGAACACACTGTGCATCAAAATGCATGAAGGCTGTTGGGGCATTGGTCTGCCCAAATGACATAAAAAGGAACTCATAATGACCATAACGATTCTTGAAAGCAGTCTTCGGGATATCTGGTTCTCGAATCTTCAACTGATGGTAGCTGTAGACATGTAATTTTTGACCCTCCCCGAGATTTTACACTTTTTAGCTTTTATAAATTTAGTTTAGGCCTAATATTGCTATTTTACCTAGTTTTAACTATTTTACTTTATTTTAAGGCCAAAAACTAAAAATTACAAAAATAGTTCCATATTTCCCTATTTAATTCATGTATTGTCACGATCCCAACCCCGGTCGTGATGGTGCCCAACACACTCTAGGCAAGCCCGACCAATTTACAACCTCAACCTAATTCATTATACAGTTCATTAGTAGCTAACACAATTAAATTACCAAATCAACGTATTAGAAGTCTGAAATAAGAATTAAATGTGGAGAATTTCAAATAACAATACTACTACATAGCCTAAAAGATCCGGGGTACCAAGTCTGAGCCTCTAATACATGAGTATCAACCTATTACATAATAGTCTAGAGAAATACGGAAGGAACAATAGGATAAAAGAGAGAGATCAGGGCTGCGGATTCCATGCAGCAACCTCGATGCTCTCGGATATGCGATGCCCAACTGGAAATCCTCAGCAGTCTCAGATGCACCTGGATATGCACGCAAGGTGCAGGGAGTAATGCGAGTACTCCGACCCAGTGAGTAATAAACATAAATAGTGACTGAGAATAAGAAATCATGGATAAACACATTGTAATTTTAAACCAAGTAGTATGAAATCAATAAACTAGTGAAATCGAAAGATGGAAATGCTACAATAGATAAGCAAATAAATGATAGCCAAATAAAGGAATGCAACACATAGTACGGTACTCTCCAGTACCCCCTGCGGCATGCAGCCTGATCCATTTATTTATCATCGACGACGCTCACTAGGGGTGTGCAGACTCCGGGAGGGGCCCCTTACGACCCAAGCGCAATAACAAGCCATCTCGTGGCATCAACTAGGCTCTCTGCCTCATGTCAATATCAATATAATACTGCTGTGGCGCGCAGCCTGATCCCATACTCAGTCCAGAAATCACATAAGCTCCTCGAGCAATAATAAAATAGTAGGTTCTCAGCCCAAACATCATTTGATATATATTTTAGTTTCAAAAATCGAGTAAAGATGGTTGAGTTGAAAAAATAGTAGAAAATAGTACGACTGAGTTCAGGTAGTAAATCCACACAGTGAGGATATAGTGATAAAAACTCCCCGAAGGGTTCAAGTAGTTGGCATGAAGCCCAGATATGACAATTAATCCAAATCATGATGATATCAAATAAGCTTCAATCAAATACGCGGTAAAAATATCACTCGGGATGGACCAAGTCCAAATCCCCACTAGTAAATGACCCCGCGCTCATCATCAAGCACGTGTCTCACCTCAACATAGCACTACGATGTGCAAATCCGGGGTTTCAAACCCTCAAGACATCATTTACATTCATTACTCACCTCAAACTGGCCAAAACTCTAGCTCGCTATGCCCTTGTCTCTCAAATCGGCCTCCTCGCATCGAATCTGGCCAAAACCACAACGAATACGTTACATTAGGCTAAAGGAACAAAACCCAACCGAAAATAATCGAAAAACATCAAAAACCTCAAAATTAGCAAAACCCGAGCCCCGAGCTCACTTCTCAAAACTCAAATTTTTTTACATCAACGTGTTTCTTATCTCGCCACGAGTCCATACATACCAAAGACTCTCAGATCTGACCTCAAATGGCCCTTCAAATTCCAATTTAAAAATCTCAAAACCCAAGCCCTAGTTCTTCCATTTTTTGTTAAATTACCATGAATTTCTAGGTTAATTTCACAATATAATCACGTTTTTGGCTCATAGAACTTACCTCCAATCAATCCTCTTCAAATCCCTTTTCAATTTCTCCCAAAGAGATCTCAAAATACTCAACAATGGTGGAAAAATGACTTAGGCTCGCGGATTAAATATTTTAAAACCCTTCTGCCGAGCTATAATTTTCTTCTATGCGAACGAGATCAAACCCTCGCGTTCGCGATGTACAAAACTTACCTTGACCAAAATAACTCTCCGCGAATGCGTCTGCACTCCCATGAACGCAATGCCTTGGCCCCTGAACCTACGCGAATGTGACACCATATACGCGAACACGATGAATAACTTAGCTGGACCTCAACTTCTACTTTGCAAAGGCGGACTCCACACTTCGAACGCGAAGAACCAGAAATTTACCTTTCGCGAACGCGAGACCCAAACGCGAATGCTAAGTACAACATTCAGGGCCACCCAAACTCCTTCTATGCCAACGTGAGGTCCTTCTCGCGACCGTGAAGGCAAAACTTGGACTTGCACTGCTGCTGCATTTTCTGCTGTATTTTTCAACTCCAAACTTCCCATTAGCCATCCGAAATCACCCCGAGGCCCCCTGGGACCTCAACCAAAAGCACCAAAACATCCTAAAACATTATCCAAACTTGTTCCAATCACCAAAGCACCTCAAACAACACCAAATCTATCAAATTACATCGAATTCAAGCCTAAGTTCTTCTAAAACTTCCGAAACACACATTTGATCAAAAACCCAACCAAATCACCTCCGAATGACCTGAAATTTTGCACACACATCCCAAATCACCTAACAAAGCTACTGCAACTCTTGGAATTCCATTCCGACCCTCGGATCAAAATCTCACCTACTAACTGGAAATCGCCAAAATACTAACTTCGCCAAAACAAGCTAATTTCTACACCGGACCTCCAAAACCACTTCCGATCACACTCCTAAGTCACAAATCATCTCCCGAAGCTAACCACACCATCGGAATTTGCATGCGAGCCCTCTAACACATAAGTCAACATCCGGTTGACTTTTCCAAACCAAGTCTTCCTTTAAGAGACTAAATGTCTCATTTCCTACCAAAACCACTCCAAACTAACTCTAACACATAAGACACGGTTAATGAAGCATAAAGAAGCAGAAAAATGGGGGAAATGGAGTGGTAACTCATGAGATAACGGGTCGGGTCGTCACATCCTCCCCAACTTAAACAAACACTCGTCCTCGAGCGAGTCAAGAAACATACCTGAAGCCTCAAATAGGTGAGGATATCTGCTCCGCATCTCCCGCTCGGTCTCCCAGGTAGCCTCCTCCACAGGCCGACCTTTCCACTGCACCTTCACTGAAGCTATATCCTTCGACCTCAACTTTTGAACCTGACGACCCAAAATAGCCATTGGCTCTACATCAAAGGTTAAATCATCATCCAACTGAACCGTGCTGAAGTTCAACACATGAGACGGGTCCCCAATATACTTCCGGAGCATTAAAACATGGGATACCGAATGCACACTCGACAAGCTGGGTGGAAAAGCAAGCATATAAGCCACCTCCCCAATCCTCCCAAGTACCTCAAAAGGCCCAATGAACGGCGGGCTCAACCTCCCTTTCTTCCCAAACCTCATAACACCCTTCATAGGCGAAACCTTCAACAATACCTTCTCACCAACCATGTAGGATACATCTCGAACCTTCTGGTCCGCATAACTCTTCCGATGCGACTGCATTGTACGAAGTCTCTCCTGAATCACCTTCACTTTCTCTAAGGCATCCTGAACCAAATCTGTCCCCAATAGCCTAGACTTGCTGGGCTTGAACCAACCAACTGGAGATCTATATCGTCTCCCGTACAAGGATACGGTGCCATCTGAATGCTGGACTGATAGCTGTTGTTGTAGGCAAACTCTGCAAGTGGAAAAACTCATCCCATGAACCTCCAAAATCAATGACACAAGCACACAACATGTCCTCTAATATTTGAATGGTACGCTCGGACTGTCCGTCCATCTGCGGATGAAATGCTGTGCTCAACTCCACCCGAGTACCCAACTCTCTCTGCACGGCTCTCCAAAACTGCAAAGTAAACTGAGTACCTCTATCTGAGATGATAGAAACCGGAATACCATGCAACCGAACAATCTCCCGGATATAAATCCCTGCCAGCCGCTCTGAAGAATAGGTAGTACACATAGGAATGAAGTGCGCGGACTTGGTCAGCCGATCAACAATCACCCAAATAGCATCAAATATCTTCAAAGTCCGAGGAAGTCCAACAACAAAGTCTATAGTAATCCTCTCCCACTTCCACTCGGGAATATCCATCTGCTGAAGCAAGCCACCAGGCCTCTGATGCTCATATTTCACCTGCTGACAATTGAGACACCGAGCTACAAATCTCACAATATCTTTCTTCATTCTTCTCCACCAGTAGTGCTGCCTTGAATCCTGATACATCTTTGCGGCACCCAGATGAATAGAATACCGCGAGCTATGGGCCTCCCCAGAATCAACTCTCTAAGCCTATCCACATTGGGCATACAGATCCGGCCCTGCATCCTTTACACACCATCATCACCAATGGTCACATATCTGACATCGCCATGCTGAACTCTGTCCTTAAGGACAAGCAAATGTGGATCATCATACTGGCTCTCTCTGGTGCAATCGTATAAGGAAGACCGAGAAACCACACAAGCTAACACCCAGCTGGGGTCCGAAATATCGAATCTCACAAGCCGATTGGCCAAGGCTTGAACATCAATTGCAAATGGCCTCTCCCTAACTAGAATGTACGCCAAGCTCCCCATACTCACTGCCTTTCGGCTCAAAGCATCGGCCACTACATTGTCCTTTCCCGAATGATACAGAATAGTAATATCATAATCCTTAGGCAACTCTAGCCACCTCCGCTGCCTCAAATTAAGGTCTTTTTGCTTGAACAAATGTTGAAGACTGCAATGATCAGTGAATACCTCACAAGATACGCCATATAAGTAGTGCCTCCAAATCTTCAATGCATGAACTATAACAGCCAACTCCAAATCATGAAAATGGTAGTTCTTCTCATGAGGCTTCAACCGATGAGAATCATAAGCAATAACTCTACCCTCCTGCATGAATACATAGCCAATCCCAACTCGCGAATCATCACAATATACGGTATATAAACCTGAAGCTGATGGCAAAACCAATACTGGAGTTGTGGTCAAAGCTATCTTGAGCTTCTGAAAGCTCTCCTCACACTCATCTGACTATACAAACGGAGCACCCTTCTGAGTCAACTTGGTCAAGGGTGATGTAATGGATGAAAATCCTTGAACAAACCGTCGGTAATAGCCTACCAACCCAAGAAAACTATGAATCTCTGTGGGTGAGAACGGTCTAGGCCAGCTCTGCACTGCCTCTATCTTCTTCAAATCGACCTGAATACACACGCTGGACACCACATGTCCTAAGAAAGCCACTAACCCGAGCCAAAACTCACCCTTGGAGAACTTTGCATAAAGCCTCTCATCCCTCAATATCTGCAATACCACTCGCAAATTCTCCGAGAGCTCCTCCTGACTACGCAAGTAAACCAGAATATCATCAATGAATAGAATAACGAATGAATCCAGATAAGGCCAAAATACACTGTTTATCAGATGCATGAACGCTGCTGGGGAATTGGTCAACCCAAAAGATATGACAAGAAACTCGTAGTGACCATATCTAGTCCTGAAAGCAGTCTTAGGAATATCTGAATCCCTGATCTTCAACTGGTGATAGCCCGAACAGAGATCAATCTTGGAGAATACCCTCGCTCCCTGAAGCTGGTCGAATAAATCATCAATACGAGGCAGGGGATGCTTGTTCTTCACTGTTACTTTGTTCAATTGCATGTAGTCAATGCACATTCTCATTGTGCTATCCTTCTTCTTCACAAACAGAACCGGCGCACCCCATGGTGATACACTCGGCTGAATGAACCCCTTATCTAGGAGTTCTTGAAGTGCTCTTTAAATTCTTTCAACTCCACTAGTGCCATACGATGCGGCAAAATGGAAATGGGCTGAGTGCCCGGCACCAGATCAATACCAAAATCAATATCCCTGTCAAGTGGCATGCCCGATAGGTCTACATGAAATACATCGGGAAAATCCCTCACAATTGGAACATAATCAATGCTAAGAGTCTCAGCTCCAACATCCCGCTCAAAGGCTAAATATGACAGACAACCCTTCCCAACCATACGTTGGGCCTTCAAGAAAGATATCACTCTACTCGGAACATAGTCAGTCATTCCACGCCACTCGATTCGCGAAACACCCGGCATAGCCAAAGTGACAATCTTAGCATGACAGTCTAGAATAGAACGACACGGAGATAACCAATCAATGCCCAAAATAACATCAAAGTCCACCATGCTCAATAGCAATAAATCAACTTGGGTCTCCAGACCCCAATAGTCATAACACATGACCGGTACACACGGTCTACCACAACAGTATTGACCACCGATGTAGACACATGAACAAGTAAGGAAAGAGACTCTTAGGGCATACCCAAATAACGATAAAAATATGAAGACACATATGAATAGGTGGAACCGGGATCAAATAATACAAAGGCATCTCTGTGGCAGATTGAAACAATACCTGTAATGACAGCGTCTGAAGCAATGGCATTTGTCCTGCTTGGAATAGCCTAAAAACGAGCCTGGCCACTTCCTGATCGACCTCCACCCCTGGGGAGACCCCTGGCTTCATGACCTCCACCCCTGGCTGGCTAGTCGAGTGATAAAGTAACTAGTGCAAAAGTCGAGGGTTGATCCCTCTACTGAAACTGACCACCACGAAGTCGAGGACACTGACTCCTCATATGCCCAAACTCTCCACACTCATAACAACTACCTGGTGCTAGAGATGGGGGCTGAAGGGAACCCCTCGCACCGGAGTGACTAGCAGATGCACTCGGTGCAGAAGAACCCTAAGCTGATGGGGCATGAGATGAACTCTAAGCTGGGAGGACGCTGAGTGAAGACTGGCCCTGCTGAGACCCATGATGACCACGGCCTGAAGATGCCCCATGATACTCTGGACGGGCCAACTGAGCAAGCCTAAAAGAATGACCTCTACCATGCTGGAAATGTCCTATAGACGGAGCACCACTGAAACTTCCCAATCCTCGAGGCCTCTTGGCCTCCCTCTCCTCTCGCTCCTTATGTCGAATCATCTCAATCTCACGAGCGATATCGACCACCTCCTCGAACGTAGCACCCAATACTCTCTCTCTAGTTATCAGACTATAGAGATGATAGTTAAGGCCATCCACAAATCTCCTGATCCTCTCACGATCTGTCGGAATCATCCAAATAGCATGACGGGCCAACTGTGAAAACCTCATCTCATACTGGGTCACATTCATATCTCCCTGCGTCAACCACTTGAACTGTCTACGCAACTCCTCTATGTGGGACTGTGGTACATACTTATCCAGGAAGAGAGCGGAGAACTGCTGCTAAGAAAGGGGTGCTGCACCGATAGGCCTACACCTCTCAAAATCCTCCCACCAAGTGAAAGCACCCCCCGAGAACTGAAAGGTAGTAAATGTCACACCACTCGACTCAAGAATCCCTGCTTTACGGAGCATGCGCTGACACTTGTCAAGAAAACCCTGGGCATCCTTGCCCTTAGCACCACTGAATGTCGGAGGCTGGAGTCTACCAAACCTCTCTAGACAACGCTACTCATCGTCTGGCATAGCTGGAACTACAAAGGCCTGAATTGATGCAACCGGCTGAGCTGGAGGTGCTCCCGGCGTCTGCAATCCCTGCACCACCTGCTCAAGTGTGCGAGCAATGGGGGTCTGATTGCCTCCCCCAGCCTGTGAAGTAGCTGTTGCTGTGGTGCCTGAAACTGCCTAAGCCAGGCCAGTGCAAACTATCAAGATCTGCGCCAAGGCCTTCTGAAGACCCGGGATCACGATGGGCACAACTGGTGCTGTTGGAGCATGATCCAGAGCTGGGACAGCTGGTGGGATCCACAGGTGCTGCCCTCACTGCTCTGTCTCTGCCACGACCACGACTGCATCCACGGCCTCTGGTGGCCTCAGTGGGTGGTACTGGTGGTCGTCCACCTCGTTTGGTAGCGCGAGTCCTAACCATCTGCGAGAGAATATAATAAAGACAAGTTTAGTGCTCGAATCAACAAGTTTGCACGACAAGAATTTCAAGAAGATGAAGTTTTTTTAAAGGTTCTGCAGCCTCTCGAGGATAAATATAGACGTCTCCGTATCGATCCACGAGACTCTACTAAACCGGCTCATGACTTGCGAGACCAAGTAACCTAGGTTCAGATACCAACTTGTCACGACCCCAACCCCGATCGTGATGGTGCCCAACACATTGCTAGGTAAGCCCGACCAATTTACAACCTTAACCCAATTCATTATACAGTTCATTATTAGCTAACACAGTTAAATTACCAAATCAACATATTAGAAGTCTGAAATAAGAGTTAAATGTGTAGAATTTCAAATAACAATACTACTACATAGCCCAAAAGATCCGGTGTCATAAGTCTGAGCCTCTAATACATGAGTATCAACCTATTACATAACAATCTAGAGAAATACGGAAGGAACAATAGGATAAAAGAAAGAGATCAGGGCTGCGGATTCCATGCAGCAACCTCGATGCTCTCGGATATGCGATGCCCAACTGGAAATCCTCAACAGTCTCAGATGCACCTGGATATGCACGCAAGGTGCAGGGAGTAATGCGAGTACTCCGACCCAGTGAGTAATAAACATAAATAGTGACTGAGAATAAGAAGTCATGGATAAACACATTGTAATCTATAATACGACAATTTAAACCAAGTAGTATGAAATTAATAAACCAATGGA